>CM055956.1:95324357-95627315 GCA_029490685.1 Schizonepeta tenuifolia
TTACTTTTATGTTCGTTTTATATTTTCTACATTAGTTTAGTTGTTGGCTTGAAGTCAAGACCTCAGTTGCTGACTTACGCTTTTGAGCAGCAACCCCCTTTTACAGTTTATGTTAAGTATGATTCTCCTTATTTGTTTTGTGTTCTTATTTAATATTATGCCTAGCTAAATTTATTATTTGGGTTGGATGCAGATGATGTGATCGTAAATTACTCGTTCTAAACTCGTGAGGTCTAATTATGTTAGTTCGTTATTTGATTTTATTCCCGAAACACTTAGGATTAATTTTAGACTTAATTGATATTGACATATGATTGATCACCATCTAGATATTGATATTAAGTCATTAACAGGAATTGGGATTTAACTCGAGAGTGTCTCTCGTGCCCAAGAAGGTAAAGAGTGTTGGAGAGCCGTCGGTATTGACTTACCCCTTGGTTGTCTTAGGTCTGTTTATTCTTAATGCCTTTTGGGCAGCATCGTTACTGAAGTGTCTTCGTGACTTTGTTGATCAAGAGAGGAGATCTTGCCTTCTGGTCAAAATCTGTAAAATTGGATAGACATAGGCTAAGTGTGTTTATATCGTGACTTCGTGACCTTTAGGGTATAAACTAATCTTTGTCTTAAACCAAGTAATGAGATCAAGTAATTGAATATCCTTGCACCAATGAACGAGTAATGAGTAATTAAGATCATTGATTCGAAATCCAAACCAAACTTCTTTATTATTTGATATTTCACTTGTTGAGTTACAGGATATTGAGATACGTTTCAGTCAAAACCCATTTTGTTGAGTATTACCTGAAGAGCAGATCTATGCCAAGTCCCTTGGGATTGATCCCACTTGCCATTAACTACTACCTTGTTGGACAAGAGGTGTTTATAAATTCATTTGTGCGAAGAGTGTAACGACAGCGCTTCGTCACTTTGATTCAGATTTTGAGATTTATAACCTTGCTACATCCGAACACATGATGGAGTGTTTACTTTCTTCCTAAAAAGGGGGAGATAGATCTTGAGAGGAAGTTGTTTGGTTATTGGTTTATATCTAAAGATCCTCAAAGTTCTACTGGTTGTTGGTCTTGAAGTTTTGTCGACTGTCGTCAAGACATTGTTCATATGTGCATGGGGGATTTGTTGGTCGATGGATCTAATTTGTTTCTTCATAGATCTATTTTGTTGAAAACTTGTTGTGTATTTTGGCAGGGGGAGTTATGATACGTGTTATGAGAATTTTGGATAATATTTTGATAGGGAGAGTATGTTTGGTAGGGGGAGTTGATGATTGTTTTATTAACATTGCTCTTGATTTCAGGGGAAGTTTTTCGAAACTATTTCCTGTGAAGTTGTGTTAACTTTCTTATTGAAAGTGTTCTACATTGTATATATCACTTTGCACAGGTTTTGGGAAGAAAGACAAAATGGGGGAGTTTGTTGGTGTTTTTATGACCCAACATCTTTTTAATTAATTATTATATATTTGTATTTTGTCATTTTTCTATTTTGTTGGAAATAGTTGCAGGTTGTGATAGATATGGAAGAGAGATAAAGAGATAAGATTGGAGGAGTTCATAAGATATGACCAAGTCTTGGAGAGAGAAAGTCGTTGGTTATCTGTTGGAGAGAAATCACGAAGAGTGGTTCAAGAGGATGTGGCAGCTGTTAGTGGAGTTGTGGGCTGAATATATGGATCGTGTGATTTTATGGAGTGCACCCCAAATTTTAGATTTGCTATAAATAGAGATCAAATCATAGTTGATAGATATGACTTTCTAGAGATAGAATTCATAGATCAGATTTTCTTAGTTAGCCTTTGTTTTTATCTTCGAGGATAGCAGTTGGAGCTTTAGTCACTATTCTTTGTGATAAAGCTTTACTCGTTTTCGTGACCCTCTATACTCTAAGAGCATCCATAACAAGGGTTGAGTAAGACCTAGGTTGATCGCCGGAAAGCGTGATTTCAATGATTGATGGTGTTGAGTAAGACCTAGGTTCTATTTTCCACATTGGTGGGGTTGAGTAAGACCCGAGTCTATAATCATTGGCAATGATTGAATAGATTTTATTTTGCTATTATTATTTTTATTTATAATAAATATTATAAAAAATACTTAATCAAATTTAAAAATTAATAAATGACAATTTTATTGAATTTAAAAAAAACTAAAATGTACACTAATTAATAAAATAAAAATATAATAATTAAAAAAATAAAATTACAGTAATTAAGAAAAACAATTAGGACAACTACTCCCACTGAAATTCTTTTGCAAGTTTGTGGACGATTTTTTCGTGCGCCTCTTTTTGAGTGGGAGTAAAATTCGACGTGTCTGTAATATAGACACTGTACGCCCACCTCTCCCTCGTTGACAAGGTCTCCGTTGCGAAGTTCTCGGCTACGGATGTCAACTCTCTTCTCGCCGCCTCCTTTGCCGCCGTTTTGCCCTTCCTCCCCTTCTTCACAGCTTTCACTCCTTCGGGACGAACCTGCATCGTGTTTGCATCGCTTGCAGATGTGGTGGATGCGGTGCCGCTAGTAGACGAAGTATACTCGCCGGCTTCATTTATTCGCGTCCGCTTTGGAGCTGTTGGTGTCTTTGGGTTGGAAAACTCGGGATATGCTTCAAGAGTTCCCATGCAGCCCTATACTGGAACTCTTTCCGGTACTCGGCCTGGTAACTATCTTGGGTCTTTGTGTACAGATCGAGGTCGTTCCGCCTGCTTCCGAGCTCGTCTTCTTCTTTGATGTAGATGGCGGCGAAGTTCTGGATCTTTTTCTTGGCACAACCCCATGCGCTCTTCATCGCATCCTTTTCTCTTGGCGCGGCGGGAGCTATGAACTGGTTGAAGCGGTTACATATTTTCTCCCAGAACTTGGCCGAGGTTTGGTAGTTTCTGGTCACCGCGTCCAACCCGAAATCAATGTAGCACCATGCGAGGAATTCAATATCAGTGGGTGTGTAGTTAGGACCTCGCAGTGGCTTCGATGAAGTGCTTGAGTCTTTGGGTTGTTTGCCGCTGCGGCGTGCCCTTCCCTTTTCCTTGGCCGGAGAAGTGGCCGTGCTTGAGGTTGCGGGAGCTTTCCCCTTGCGGCGGGGCGGTGGTGTTGGCTCGCGTTCTTCCGATTCCTCTTATTGGAAATCTTCGTACGCCTCTTCCTCTTCCTCCA
Organism: Schizonepeta tenuifolia; assembly: GCA_029490685.1. Classification (NCBI taxonomy): domain Eukaryota; kingdom Viridiplantae; phylum Streptophyta; class Magnoliopsida; order Lamiales; family Lamiaceae; genus Schizonepeta; species Schizonepeta tenuifolia. Next base: position 95,327,527 of record CM055956.1, read on the forward strand.
TCTCAACATCGTCGTTGTCGTCGTTGAGGTTGAAACGTCTGAATTGAGCAGTAGCCGATGGCGGCATGAAAAATTGGGAGAAGTCGGTTGTCGGGGGGAAATTAAGAGAACTCCGGCGACTGTGAGTAACCGTAAGATGGAGGGAATTGAGAGTACCCCGAAGACTGGGAGAACCTAGTCGACGTGGGGAATTAGGAGTACAACGTGGAGAATTGCAAGAACCCAGTCGACGGGGGGAATTGGGAGAAACCCGGCGACTGCGCAAAAGGTGCAAACCCGATAGGGGCCGAGTATTGGCCGAAACCGGGAGAATGAGGGAATTGGGAGTTTGAATTCGTCGGATTGGAAGTTGGATTCATCGGATTGGGAGATTGATTCGGTGGGTTTGAAGCGCAATACTGCGTGTACCACGAATTGAACTGCTCGTCACTCATTTTTTTTGCACGAAATAAGATTTCTAGATTGAAATTTTGTGTGGAGAATGAATGGATGAAGAAGGGAATTTGGTGTGGTGTGTGAATTGGATGAAGGGGTATATATAGTGAAATTTTTGGTTGTAGCCGTTGAAGTATACGTTAATATAGCCGTTGCTGCCATTTTTTATTTTTTTATTTTTTCAATCAGAAAAAAAATAAAAATTTGAACGGATCAATGGGGACACGCCACGTGTCCCATGTTGCTGCATCGTCGAAGTCGAAGGCGGTGTCGATAAATCGACACAGCCTTCGACACCCCCCTCATTCTCGCCGGGGTTGAAGCACCAACAACAGCCTCGTTCCCACATGGGTCGAGTGAGGCTGGGTCGAGCGGTGCTCGACACCGCGGTTGACGCCGCCGCTCGTACCCCGCTGTGGGTGCTCTAAGTGTTTTTGTAATTCACATTTCTATAGTGAATATTTTGCCCTGAGATACTTCGCGAGATTATTAATTTATAATCTCGTGAAAATTTTATCCATTGTGTTCTTTTCATTCCACTGCCTTCTGTTCGAAGTTGTGAGCACTTCAGTCATAACTTTGATCACCACTCTGAGTGTGAATCTGGTACCTACAGCTTCATCTCTATTTTCTTCTTGCAAAGTAAATGAGGTGTGTTTGGACAGATTAGGTTTTACCCTTGCAGGTTTGGTTGGAACACATGGCTAAGTTAAATTTAAGAAATACGAGCTGATAGGTGAGCGTTTGATCCCTTTGTATTTGCTCTAAATCCTTGCTTGAAAAATCATAGCCTGTGCTTTTTAGTTTTTCTGTCAGCTATTCTAAATATGCACAATTTCCCATACTCAATAATATTTTGTATCATCACTGGGGTCTTCTACTATTAGTATGATCTTGGAGCTTCTTGATGCAAGCTCCATCTTATTGTAGAGTATTGAATGGAGCAAAGGGTGGTAACATCTCAAATGCATTTTAGAGCTTTTATGCATTTGCTGTTCCTGTCAGGCTTTTTCTTTTTCGTAATGGTCTGGTGGACTAGGTTATACATGGCAAAAGGTTCATAGAGTACCACTATTCAAAACTCTACTCTTAAAAGTATTTTTGAACATTAAAGATGGGGAAATATATCGACAAGAGTAGCTAGCTGCTGTAAGTGGTGAGATATGTGTTGACTGGTTATCGTGTTTTGGTTTATAGTATGAGAACAAGATTTCGCTCATGAATCTTTGAGATTTTTGAATCTCTGAGAAAACCAATAGCTATTTGATAGTATAACATGACACGTTTTAGGTCTTCAAATTCTTTGACTTAGTTTTCATTTTTTTTATCGTTGAGTCAGAAGCTTAAGATTTTGTGAAGTATTTAATATATCATGATCCATCTCTTTTCATCTGCACGTGTAGATGTTGGGAAATTTATTAAAGTTTTGATTGATTCCAAAACCAACTGACCCCAATCGAGTAGATGTTACCAGATCCTAATGTTAGTAGTTAGGCTTGCTGTTTGAGCAATGTTAAGATTTTATCTTTACAGGTCTCCAGCTGAAGAAGGCAACAAGGCTTCACTCGAATAGAACATCAGGTGTAAGAAAAACACCTGAGCGTTCAAGATTCAGAACAACAGTTGAGCATTCAAAGGGGGAAGATGCAAAAGTCAACTAAGTATTTAAAGGGAGAAGTTGTAAGAGAACATCAGTTGTAAGAAAGACAACTGAGCGTTCGAAGCCAACTGATCAGATTCAGAACATCAGTTGAAGGACTCGAACTGAGAAGATCGACAACTTGAAGTTCAAAAGTCAGCTGAGAGTTCAACTGTTCCTACTCAGACAGAAGCATTCAGATAGAACATCAGCTGAAGACCAATCAGATGAAGATCAAACGACTCAACCGACTATCAAATGTTGGAGGTCAAAGGTTAAGATTTTAATTTCAAATAAGGAAGTCACGTGAAGGTTTGACTCTCTGTCATTACCTCATTTGGCCCAACACAAGGCTGTCTCAGATGGAAAGCAGAAGCACACAGTTGCCAAATCCAGAAAGTCTGCAGAGATGAGAGACAAGCCATCGCTTTCAAAGAACAGAGATCAACGACTCATCCAACGGCTAGTTGATTCTCTCCGCTTATAAATAGAGGCCTTCATTCATTCACCAAGAGTGACGAGACAGACAAGTGCGAGAAGAGATATACGAGCGAAAGAACGTCTTTATTCTGCACTCAAGCAAAACTGTTGTTATCCTCTAAGAACATCACTAGTTGAGAGTTCTAGAGTGTTAGATTATGTCTTAGTGTTTTTCGATCCAACCTTGAGAACATCACTAGTTGAGAGTTCGTAGAGTGTTAGATCCTAACTCACTTCTTGTTCGAGCTACTAGTTGGAATCCCATTCTTTCACACATCCTCTCAAAAGAATTGTTAGGACCCTACTCTTCCCGTAATTGAGTAGATAGGTTGATAAGTACCCGTAAACTTATCTGTAAGGTTGATAAGTACCTGTAAACTTATCTCAACAGTTGCAAAGCCCGCGTAAGCTTTGTGGTTTTTGTTCAGAAGAATTTGGACTGAGTTGTGTGGACTCACAACTCCCTGTGGACGTAGGAGTTATCTCCAAACCACATAAATCCTTGTGTGTTTGCGTTTTTAGTTCAGTTATTTTCTTACTGCATTTTCAACTGACCTTCTAACCAGCATACACAAACTGCATCTTTACATCTTAACTGTCTTGGTTATTGACCAACCTTGCATTGAAGCGTGAGTTATTTTACGAGTTAATTTCCACCACATTCCGCACAGCACCACTCTTCCAACTGAGCTTGCTTACTCAGTTGTGAATCCAGCTGAGTCTTTTTACTCGGTTGTTAATTTTTCAAGAGTTGTTTTAAAAAGTTATATCTGGTGTATTCCCCCCCCCCCATACACCAGAACTCGTATCGGGACCATCAGTAGAGCTGCAATGTTGTTTGACAAGTGCTTTGTTAAGCTTTCTTTGTTTTGATATACCTTGTGTAATTTTGGCCTTAGATATGGTTGAAGAATGTAGGTCTAAGACTATCCACAGTGGGCGTCTTGATGGAAGGCTCGAGACATCCACTCCCTCGAGATAACCCACTGCAGCGAACTCCGTCTCGAACCTATCTCTAAAAATTGAGATTGTCGCGAATGCACACGCCGTAATTAAAAAAAGAAATCGAAATTTAATTGCAGAAAATGGGGTGCACTGGTCAATAAATTTAAATAGTCGTTGGCCAACGGCTAAATGCCGATTTTCCTTTTTTCTTTTTGATTTTCTACTATAAATATACCTCTTCTCCGCCCTTTAATCTCACATCATCGTCTCCTCTAGTTTCTTCCTAATTTTCGCCCAAAAAAATACCGTCATCCTCGTCAATTTTATTCCTCCACCGAATACGAGTCTCACGACACCGACGATGAGATTTTCTCGCTTGTCAATAACGTGCAACAAACTGTAGTTCAAAATTAGTAGTATGTTTCAATTATGTAATTTCTATAAATGTAATTTTCGAATTAGTGCATTTTTTAAAAATTTTAATCAATGTAATTTTTAAATTTCAATTAAAATTAATAAAAAAATTGAATTTCAGAAACTAATTCTATTGACACAGCTTAGAGAAAGACTCATTGCAGGTAATTGTCTCAATCTAGGGTCCATAGGAGATTGAGATACCATGGTGTCTCGACTATTGTGGATACTCTAAGTAATGACAGAGACTCGTGGTTCTAACTCTCATTCTAAATAAATGCAAAAGATGCACAAGTATAGTCAAGCAGTTGTATGTATGTATCCATCCGATCATCAAAGAGAGGAGGATGGCTCAACACAAATATGCTATTTTATATTTGAGTAATGATATTTGGACATTCTGTGGCCAGCCACAATCGCTAAAAATGGTAATATAGATATCCATCCTAGTCACTATGGTCGTATTTGCCCAATTGACACATCAGAGGGAATCAATGTTGGACTTATCAGATCATTAGCAACTCATGCGAGGATGGATTATTGGAGATCTCTAGAAAGTCCGTTTTATGACATTTCGGAGAAATCAACAGGGTCACGACTGCTTTATTTTATTATTTATCACCCGATAGAGATGAATACTATATGTTAGCGGCAGGAGATAAATACCGTGTGACTGTGGACTCGAACCCGTAACCTTTGACCTGAACATTTATCACACTACCATTAGACTAACACACACACACACACTCATGCTTGTTTTTTATAGTGCTCTCACACAAACACACACACATATATGTATAGAGCTATACGTTCTTTTGAATTATCTATATGAGATGGTTATAATACAAATAATTCTCCTTGTGGTAATTAGAAATGAATATATGCCGTTGATTTAAAAAATTATAGGGTCGTGATTGATTTAGAGGGGAGATTTGAATTAGGTTAGACATTAAAGACAACCAAAAGAATGACTAACTTCCTTGAATAAAATCAGATTCTTGTAGTTACGTAAAGCTTGTAGTTCCAACACTTTCGTATGTTTAAAACAACAGCCTAAGAAAAAATTATAAGCCTATGACCCTTTTTTCCTTGAGAAAACTCTTTATAAATTGTAAAATATTGTAGATATTCAATGGTTGAGGGTTTAGTCCTCCTCAGTCTTCACCTGATGTAAAATATGCTAACACTAAGTTTTTAAATATAATATGTGTTGTAAATATATCTTCTAGATATATCTTATGTGTGTTGACCAAGAAATCTCCCCTAAAACCCTAGCTTCCTACTTGTATAAATAGAGGCCTTTGGCCCTCATATTGAATACACTCAATTCATATTCTTCTCTATATTCTCTCGTTTCTCTCTAGTTTATAACACGTTATCAGCACGATAGTTCTACTTCTCTCATCCCCTTCGATCGGAGAAGGTAGTTCTACTTTAATATTTGTATCGTTAATATGTGCTGACTTTATGTGAATCTTATAAGAGTGTAGTTAATTCAATAACTTCAATCTCTATTTGATTCACGAAACTCTCTTGTTATTATCCTTTATGCAAAACTTTGAATTGATTATATTATATTATATTGCTTATGAACATTTATCACCTATGCTCAGTTATCAAAAGATTGCAAAGATTTGGAATATTAAAATATTATTATTAATAATCCTAGAATAAGTCTTGATTATCTGTTGAACTGATTTTTGTAATATTCTAATCAAACCGAACTTCGTCTTTGTTATTAAGAATCCTTATTATGAAATTGCATTAATATTATAAAATAGGCTATCTTAATAATATGAAATTATTGTTATCGATCTTTGCGTAAATTTGTATATTATTTGTGATTTAATATTGAGAATTGATGGAATGATATTAATACTGCGAGATATTCTGCTTTAATATATTATATGTATTTCACGTTTATTTTTCGATGGTTTACAATATAATCTTGAATAATATATATTGATGCTATTCGAGTAGCACAAGTAATATTCCTGAAGAATATTACATGCTCTAAGAGCAAGTAAATTAATTGTTTGGATAACATATCCTTGATTCTTTTGTGCAGAATTGCACAATGGCAAACATAGCCAAACTTGAGTTCATCGCCCTTGACATCTCGGGCAAGAATTACATGTCATGCACTCTTGATGTTGATGTTCACCTGATCTCAAGGGGTTTAGGAGATACTATAAAAGAAGGAAATAAAGCATCCGAACAGGATCGCGCTAAGGCACTAATATTCCTTCGTCATCATCTTCATGATGACCTTAAGACAGAGTATTTGACTGTCAAAGATCCACAAGAATTGTGGACAAACCTCAAAGAAAGGTTTGATCATCAAAAGACTGCCGTCCTTCCTAAAGCTCGTTACGAGTGGATGTATCTTAGACTGCAAGACTTTAAGTCTGTGAGTGCTTATAATTCTGAATTATTTAGAATTATTTCTAAACTGAAACTTTGTGGAGAGGCAATCACTGATGCTGATATGCTTGAGAAAACTTTCTCCACTTTTCATGCTTCTAATGTGTTGTTACAGCAACAATATAGGGAGCGTGGCTTCAAAAAGTACTCAGAACTAATATCTTGTTTATTGGTTGCCGAGCAAAATAATGAATTGCTCCTGAAAAACCACGAACTCCGCCCCACTGGTTCCGCTGCATTGCCTGAAGCCAATGCAACTTTCAACCACGACAATGGACGTGGTCGTGGGAACCAACGTGGATGTGGACGTGGGCGTGGACGTGGATGTGGATATGGTCGCGGTCGTGGACGCGGTAAACCACATGATGCAACCTCTAGCAACAAAAGGCATAAAGCATCCAACGAGCACAATTCACCCAAGAAGGAAATTGAATGCCAAGATGTGGCATGATGGGACATTGGGCACGTACTTGCCGAACTGCAAAACACCTTGCGGATCTATATCAAGATTCAATCAAAGGAAAAGGCAAGAAAGAGTCCAATAACATCGACTTTGATGGTCCACTTGATACTACTCACTTGGATGTCTCCGACTTCTTTGATGACCCGAAAGGAGATAATATGGATCAGTTGATCGGTGGTGGTGTGCTTGAAGACAATAATATGGACATTGTTTAGTCCTTTATTTTTCATTTCTAGTTGATAAGAAAGACATTGCTTGTTTCAGTTATTTACTTTCACTTCGTTGTTTTTATATTAGAAACATTTGCTTCTTTTATTTGCTTAATCAATAATATTGATGTTTGTTTTAAAATATCTCAGAAAATCAAATGGAAACTTGTGATATTTGTCTTGCTGATAGTGCCACTACACACACCATTCTTCAAAAGAAGAAATATTTCCTTAAGTTGACATTAGATGAGGATAATGTTAACACAATATCAGGTGCATCAAACATAATTGAAGGCTCCGGAAGAGCTTGTATCATTTTACCAAATGATACTAAATTAGATATTGAAAATGCCCTGTACTCTAGTAAGTCTAAAAGAAACTTACTAAGTTTCAAGGATATCCGCAATAATGGATACCACATCGAGACAATTGCGGAAGGTAGCAATGAATATCTTTGCATAAATTCTTTTGTTTCAGGCTATAAGCTGACAAAAGAAAAATTAGCAACACTACCTTCTGGAATGTATTACACATTCATAAAAGCAATTGAGACAAACCATGTCGTGAACCTTAAGTTCAATGACACAAAAAGCTTTAAGCTTTGGCATGATAGGTTTGGACATCCTGGAGCAACTATGATGCGCCGAATAATCAATAATTCATATGGGCACAACATAAAGAATCAAAAGATTCTTTCTGCAAATGAATTCTCATGTGATGCGTGTGCGCAAGGCAAGCTAGTCATCAGACCTTCATATACAAAGGTTAATACGGAATCTCCATCTTTCTTAGAAAGAATTCAAGGAGATATTTGTGGACCTATACATCCACCATGTGGACCGTTTCGATACTTTATGGTATTGATTGATGCTTCTTCTAGATGGTCACATGTATGCTTGCTTTCTACTAGAAATGCAGCATTTGCTAGACTACTTGCTCAAATCATAAAATTAAGAGCTCAATTCCCAGACAATTCAATTAAAAGAATTCGTCTTGATAATGCTAGTGAATTTACATCTCAAGCATTTGACAATTATTGTATGGCAATCGGAATTGAGATTGAACATTCAGTTGCTCATGTCCATACTCAAAATGGTTTGGCAGAGTCATTTATTAAACGACTTCAACTTATTGCTAGACCATTGCTTATGAAATCGAAACTCCCAACTACTGCTTGGGGTCATGCCATATTACATGCTGCAACATTAGTTCGAATAAGGCCATCAGCAAATCATGAATACTCCCCAATGCAAATAATTTTTGGCCGAGAACCTAATGTTTCTCATTTGCGAACTTTTGGTTGCGCGGTTCAAGTTCCAATTGCACCCCCACAACGAACAAAAATGGGTCCCCAACGAAGGCTTGGGATATATGTTGGATTTGATTCACCCTCGATTATAAGGTATATTGAACCTTTAACGGGTGACTTATTTACTGCACGTTTTGCAGATTGTCATTTTGATGAAATGACATTTCCAACATTAGGTGGAACAAATCTACATCTAGAAAAGCACAAGAAAATCTCTTGGAATGAGAAAAACTTGTTACATTTTGATTCTAGAACAAATCAATGTGAACAAGAAGTTGAAAAGATCATTCATTTGCAAAATATTGCAAATCAAATTCCTGATGCTTTTGTAGATACAAGAAAAGTGACACAATCTCACATACATGCTGCAAATACTCCAGCTAAAATTGATGTCCCTGAAGGACAAATAGCTTTGGCAGCAAATGAGTCCAAAATTCGTCAAAAACGTGGTCGACCAGTTGGTTCCAAAGATTCTATGCCTAGAAAAAGAAAGGGGCAAGATGGAAACCAAATTATGACGAAAATGACTAATCAATCAAATGAAAGTGATGTAATTCCTAAAGAATTACAAGTATCTGAAAATCATGAGATCTCAATAAATTATTTATATCCTAATCGAATACTAGAGAGAGAAAATATCAATGTGGATGACAAATTTGCCTTTCATATAGCTCTTCAAATTTTAAATGAGGATCATGAAACAAAATCTGTTGTAGAATGCAAACAGAGAACTGATTGGCCAAAATGGAATGAAGCTATAGAAATGGAATTGAATTCCTGTGATAACCGGAAAGTATTTGGACCTATAGTCCGAACTCCGGTATCTGAAATCCCTGTGGGATACAGATGGATCTTTGTTAGAAAGAGAAACGAGAAAAATGAAGTTACGAGATATAGAGCAAGACTCGTAGCACAAGGTTTCTCCCAAAGACCAGGAATTGATTATGAGGAAACATACTCTCCAGTAATGGACGCTATTACTTTCAGATTTTTGATTAGCCTGGTTGTGTCACAAAGGCTTGATATGCGCCTTATGGATGTAGTGACTGCATACCTATATGGGTCATTAGATAATGACATATATATGAAAATCCCTGAAGGATTTAAAATGCCTCAAGCATTGCAGTCAAAACTCAAAAGCATGTATTCAATTAAACTGCAAAAATCCTTGTATGGGTTGAAGCAGTCTGGTCGTATGTGGTATAATAGACTGAGCGAGTATCTTTTGAAAGAAGGATACAAGAATGATGATATTTGCCCTTGTGTTTTCATTAAGAAAACCAAAAGTGGATTTGCAATCATAGCAGTTTATGTTGATGATTTAAATTTAATTGGGACTCCTGAAGAGCTCAATAAAACTGCTGAATATTTGAAGAAAGAATTTGAGATGAAAGATTTGGGAAAGACAAAGTTTTGTCTTGGTTTGCAAATAGAACGTATCCATGGAGGAACGTTTATTCATCAATCCACATATACAGAAAAAGTGTTAAAACGCTTTTACATGGATAATGCACATCCATTTGCATCACCAATGGTCGTTAGATCTCTTAATACTAAGAAAGATCCATTTCGACCTATTGAAAAGGGTGAAACGATACTTGGTCCTGAAGTACCATATCTAAGTGCAATTGGAGCTTTGACTTATCTGGCTAATAATACTAGACCGGATATAGCTTTTTTTGTCAATCTTCTCGCAAGATTTTGTTGTGCACCCACTTTGAGACATTGGAATGGTGTTAAACACATTCTACGTTATCTAAAGGGTACCACTGACCTTGGATTATATTATCCCAAAGATTCTGATAATACTTTAGTAGGATATTCGGATGCAGGATTTTTATCCGATCCACACCAAGCCAAGTCACAAACTGGCTACGTTTTCACATGTGGTGGAACTGCTATATCATGGAAATCTGTGAAACAAACCTTGACAGCAACATCCTCAAATCATTCTGAAATCATTGCAATCCACGAAGCAAGTCGAGAGTGTGCATGGTTGAGAAATGTGACAAGTCATATCCAAGAGTCATGCGGGTTAGCTTCATCAAAGGCCAAACCAACTGTTTTGTATGAAGACAATGCTGCTTGCATCGCGCAACTCAAGGAAGGATATACCATTGCTTAAATTGCTTTTGAGATATTAATTATCTAATCTATTTTTTGTGTGAGATATAATTGAGATAATGTCTTTTTTAGAGATAAAAATATTAATTATACCATCGAGTTTAAGGCATGTAAAGACTAACATATTTTGACTTTTTACTCTTCTTCCTAGATTTTATAATTTGTGAATACAAATTTTTGGAAATGTAAATTTGTGAATTCACATTTTCAAAATGTGAAACCGATGATGCATTCACATTTAAAAAAAGTGTAAATAATAATATAAAAATGTGAAAATAATAATATTTGAATTCCCATGTTTGCAAATATATAAATGATAATAATATGTGAATTTCGTTATGTAAAAAATTTAAGGGCAAAAAAGTTAAAAAATTATGGTTTTTATATTTTAAAGTCAGTATATAATTATGTATTTCTATCTTTAAAAGGGGCATTCCCCTAGAATTTCCCTATAATGGAGTATCAAGTAAAAATTGTTCAAAAAGAGAAAAAAAGAGTAAAGAGTAGATCATAAGTATTATATTATAAACTGAGTAACAAAGACTTTATCAAAAAATAATGATTAGGGATGGCAATGGGTCAGGTATCCACCTATTAAGCATTTTCCAAATTTAAACTCATGAAAATTTTCAACACCCAAATCTGATTAAAAAATAATTTTAAAATCCATACCCGACTCGAACTCATTGAGTAATACCCGTTTATTACCCGCTAAAAACCCGAATACTAAAAAGTAAACATCAAATAATAAAATATTATAAATATGATTAAAATATAAACATCAGCAGAAAATTTCACTAAAATTAATTTCAAAGTAAAGTAATACGAACTTAAAAAATTTTAAAACATAACTAGAAGTATGAATTATTGATGTTGTCGTTGTTGTGTCGTCATATTTCGGAAGTAGATTTACAAAAGTAGAATAGAAATATTAAAGACTTGACTCTTACAGAATGTGTGTGTGGGTTAAGAAAATCAAATAAAAACCCTAAATCTACTAATATTTATACTAATATTTATAATTATATAATAAATTATATATACAATAATATCTTTTATCTTATATATATAAATGGGTTTGGATAGCGGGTACCCGGAGGTAATTGCCCAAACCCGATCCAATCCCGTGACGGGTTTGCATGTTTCGACCCAAACCCGTCTCATTAGAGTTTGAAAAGTGCGGGTACCCACGAAAACCCGACCCGTTGCCATCCCTAATAACGACTACTCATTGCATTAATATTAATAGAGATGTTGTACAGACACTATTTAATGCTCCAAATAGCTTAAATATATTTTAATACGACAAGATCTTCTATTTCAAAAAATGTGTTGTTTCTTCAAGTTTTATTCTACTAATATATAAACTGTTCAAAAAACATAACCAAATCAAACCAAACCAAACCAAACCAAACCACCAACGTTATATGTGACCCAGTTGTTGGTACTAGTCTAATCAACTATCTAACTTTATTATCAACCAGTTGTTCCAACTAAAAGTACACTTAATAGTGGCTCGCAAGAGAACGAGGTCGATTGTAGTGCAGTAAGTTGTCCCAAGTCGTATTCTCAAGGAAGACTTAACAGGGCAATCAAATTTATGCTAAACGAGAAATGAAAATAAAATCCTAAACATTCTAACCAAGTTTTGAGAATGATTTTTTTACCTAACAAACTTGAATCAAATTTAGAACTAAGAATAAGATAAATGCATAAACAAAAACACGAGAAATTAATTATTAAACGATCCAGGATCTTGGTTCTTCTCCTCGGAATATTAACAAACAAGTGATATGCAACACACTATCGATTAGTTCTATTAATCAATTTCACAAAGAAATTCATTCACTAACTTTCGTATTCATAAAATGGACCTATGCAAATCAAATACTAGGATCAACTCGATAATTAAACCATGCGTTTCCGATCAAGTTCAACTCCAATTCAACCACAAACACGTGACAAATTCATCTCTCGATCTCATTTGTCATCAACACAATCAAACAGTGATCAATTGTTCGATAGAATTAACAAACCAATTGAATTAGAAAACGTGCTATAGCAAATCACAAGTATTCAAACAATTTCGATTCAAATCCCCTTAATCCTAGAATAAGAACTTAGTTCATAATGCAAGAAATAGAAACAAATTAAAACCTAAAAATAAACATAGCAAATCACTAAACTAGAAAGGAAACCAATAATCCTTGCTTGCAGTTGAAATTCTACAGCTAAAGTGCGATGAGGAGTGTGAAATTTCGTTCTATGCTCTCCTCCTAAAATTGCCAAGTCTGAATATGAGAAAAACTGGCATTCTTCCCTTTAAAACCCGTTGAAAAAGAGCGGTTATACAACTTTTAAAACCCGTCCAGCCGCGGCTAGCACGCAGCCACGGCTAGCTGTACGTACTGTTTCAAATCGCAGCCTCAGCTAACCCCCAGCCTTGGCTAGCTCCACATACTTTTTGAAATCGCAGCCTCGGCTAGCTCCCAGCCTTGGCTGGCTAAAACTTCACTTTAAAATCATCGTAAATGCCCTTTTCGATTATGAAACCTGCACACACACTAACCAACCAACTTGATACGAACATAAACAATATAAACCAAAAGACAAGAAATATTCACCAAATCAACGAAAAAACGAACTAAAATATAATGAAAAGTAATAACAAAATACGACTAAACAATCCTCCACACTTAGCATTTTGTTTGTCCTCAAGCAAACCAAAGAAATGAGATAAAAATCAAACAAATATGTTGTTCAATCAAGAATATACAACTTCATATCTTCCGTAAGATATCACGATCAAGCAATGCCAATTTAGGAACGAGTAAAAATCAAACTAAAGTGAGTTGCCCGTCAAAGTGAATTCTCAATTCGATTAGAAATGTGACCAACACTCAAAACTCACTACTTCGTTAGCCACCTTTATTTGTAAGTCTCTTTATTTCACACAACTTTGAAAATCAATCAAGGAATATAAGATTGGATCAACGAGACAAGATCATTAGGTTTAGCCATCGAATTAAAATTCGAGTCTCCTAATGTAGTTTCCCATACTCATCATTTGCACTTAAAGATTTTTTATAATACAACAAATGAGAGGAGTAGAATCTCACAATCCAACTTATTCATAAACTTAACAACTCTTTTTTTGGGTCGAGTAGATCAGGATGTGTTCACGAGGTCTAATCTTTGAATATTCTTCAAACCCTCCTCGCGTGGTTTCCCATGCTCATAAATCATACCTTCAAAAGGCAACAAATTAAAAGGAGCATAATCCACACTACTCAACATTTTTTATAACGAATGAGACAAACTTCTAGGCAACTAACGAAGCTTACACTCAACAACAAAGCCACATTCATCTCGTCAATCAACTTCACAAAGACATGCCCCACAACAAAAGTCATCAATCACCCAAACCCTCATCGGACATCGATCAACTGTGAAGTTCTATGAATCAAAACACAACGTATATCTTGATAAAGAGCAAATTCATCCAACTCTTACCACATAAACAATGATAACTAAGAACAAGCAAAATACTAGACTCAAAACAAAACAAACATACACAAAACACACAAAAACAAAACACAAAAGCTCACACAATCACCAAATCAATCAATCCACCAAGAAAACATGCACAAACACACAAACAAGAAAACGATCAAACCCACCTGAGGGAGAAATAAACAAAAACAAAAACAATAAGCACACAAACAACAAAATATTTACAACATTAAATCACACAAACATGAGCACGAAAACAAATGCCTAAAGCCTTCCCCGACAACGGCGCCAAAATTTTGTTCCAACTAAAAGTGCACCTAATAGTGGCTCGCAAGAGAACGAGGTCGATTGTAGTGCAGTAAGTTGTCCCAAGTCGTATTCTCAAGGAAGACTTAACAGGGCAATCAAATTCATGCTAAATGAGAAATGAAAATAAAATCCTAAACATTCTAACCAAGTTTTGAGAATGATTTTTTTACCTAACAAACTTGAATCAAATTTAGAACTAAGAATAAGATAAATGCATAAACAAAAACACGAGAAATCAATTATTAAACGGTCTAGGATCTTGGTTCTTCTCCTCGAAATATTAACAAACAAGTGATATGCAGCACACTATCGATTAGTTCTATTAATCAATTTCACAAAGAAATTCATTCACTAACTTTCGTATTCATAAAATGGACCTATGCAAATCAAATATTAGGATCAACTCGATAATTAAACCATGCGTTTCCGATCAAGTTCTGTCACAGCTCCAAATCCCGAGAGACGGCAGAAGCCGGGGTGCGACTGGGGTTGGATTAAAGAAATGGGAAAGAAGGGGACTAACTGAACTAAACATACATAGGAGACATCATACATTCTATGAACATGAATCTATTTGCAAAAAGAAGAGTTAATCTCAAGGATTACTCGACGAAGTTCCAAAAATGTGGTAAACTAGGTTATATTACAGAACTTATACCACAGTGTTTTACTAACATACATAACATCATAAGTTTAGAGTTTTACAGCGGAAAAGTGATTCATACTAACTAAAGTCTTCCTAAGACAACTTAATTCAAGCCTCGCCGCTTCCATCGCTTCAACCTGCACATTTAGAAAACATATGCAGGGCTAAGTACAAAAGTACTTAGTGGGCACGTTGCTGAAAACATATTCATACTTATAGAAAATCAGGCATTTCATAATTGTAGCACATCGGGGTTTTATTGAAAAGGGGCCCGTGACTACTAAACATTTTCTGACTCATTTACATAAATTAGCTTGTACAAGCATTTTTCTAGTATGTTACGTTCAAATCTTGACCAATTTCTCATTCACCGTGGCTGGTTACCCCTCAACAGGATACCACATACACCACAGGTTACAAAGTGCACTAACTCTGGAAAACACTTAATAGCTAACTCAAAGCCGATCGTTAGTTAACCCCTTTTGATTAACTCATAAATCTGGGAAACACGAATGTTAACTCAGATAGGTACAAGAGAACTCACATAAAATATTTAAACAGTTTATGCCATGATTATCACTTTGAAAACACATTTATCAAAGCGATAAAGAATTACTTTCGAGTTGTGGAAAAACCCACATTTTATTTGTTATAGAATAAAAGCCCACCTTTATACTTTACAGAACTTATTACTCGTACTTTCGTCTTCTCGTCTTCCGTCCTTTCCTTACTGCTGACTTCCTCCTTCATCGTACATAATTCATATTTTAATAAATCGGTCGAAAAAGATTAAAGAGAACGGAGATTGGAATTAGGTTTTAGTTTCCGTCTTTTTAGTTCTTTAGGCATTTGCACGCTACTAATTCTTTTTGATTAATCGGGAACGAGACTTGAACAAATCTCGTTTATAACTCGAAAGGTTCCTTACTCGACTCTTAGGTCAATAGAAAAGATAGTCGATAACTCATTACAGCTTAAAAGATCGAAAGAAACTAAGTTGCGAAGAAAACAACTTAGGAAATTAAGTTTTGGAAATTCACTGCGCAATGCAGTAGTTCTGGGGACTGCCCAGAACAGAGAATTTGGAAACAGGGGAAGTGCCCTGTACCGTTAGAAAGCTTGGGATGTCTAGTTTACTCTCCAATTTACGGATCTCAAATCCGATAAACGAGCTAAAAGATATTACAGTTTTCGGGAAGAGTCGCAAAACTGCCGCGGCTAACCCTAACGGCTCGTTAGAAACGCCGTATGACATCCTAGGTTCGTTCTATGTTCTCGTACTCAATTTCCCTCGAAATTTTATTCTCAAGGCAGTCAACACGTACTCTCGTACGTGAAGAACTCCTTTTCAAAACTCGACTATAGACATGACGTTTAAGACCTCGTCGTTTCAACTAACCAATTACTATACCAAAAATCAAGTTAACATTTCTCGTTTTTATTTCTCGATTATAACTACAACTCGTCATTTAACATCTCGGACGAACATGTCGTCAACTACAAAGTTGTTCTTTAATCAATAACGAGCATTATTATCTAGTTAGAATCCTTAATCGACTTTTTGATTATTACTTACGTTTGATTGATCGTCTCTTACGAAATTTCCAAAGTTAACGGAATTCATTCATTTTCTACAACATTATTCATCAACTATCAAGAATCATAAATATGCAAATCATATCCTCATATCATCATTTATTCTCGACTTATCGATCGTTGTTCGTCTCTTACGTAAAATTTTACGTTCTCCGTTTTCATTCAAATTTTACGACAACGATTATTATCTAACGAGCATTCCTAACATGCAAATCATATTATCAAAACATTATCGAGCCTCGACTTATCAATACATCTTCGTCTCTTACACTTTTCGTTTTAATTTTAGAAAAATCTCAATTAAATATATATTCATCCTCATGCATCGTATAATTCATTTCCATCAAACAATCGAGCATATCTTAACATTTACTAACCTAAATCGAGCCTTGTTCGTCTCTTAGGTTTTGGATTTTATTTTTAGAAAAATTTAAAACAATTCATACGATCAATTAACGACATAAGAAACACTAATCTATCATCAATTTGACGAAGAAATCGAGCACAAATGGAAAGCCCCAAAATAGAAAAATTTTGGTAATAATAGGGCTTAGGGTTCTTGATTTTTCCTTCATGATTTGATCCGTAGAACTCGATTCTAAGCATCCTAGAACATGTATCGATCAAGAAATCACATACTAAACCATCCCTAATTTTTCGAAAAAAATGAAAGAGAGGAGAAAGAAGATTTGTTCGGATCAAACTAGAGACGAAGTTCTTACCTTTCGATATATGAAATCGGATTGGAAATTGATCGGTAGATGCAAGAGTTATGGATCTTGGAGAGCTTGAGTTGTGCTTCAATGGAGGATGATGAAGAAGAAATGAGTGAGAGGGAGGGAGATGGGGTGGCGGTATTGGAGGGTGATGAAGGAGGAGTGGATGACTCACTATGGTGAGTCATAAGTGAAAAGAAATATCCCATAAAGTGGTGTGACTCGCTAGGGAGACGTTTGGCGAGGGAATTATTAACGAAAATTCTCGATTCAGGCTCTTAAACGCCGTTTTAAAAGTCGACAAATACTTTTCTAGTTAGTTACGGAATTGACGAAATCTAATTCGTCCGTTAGATTGGAAATAATTAACGTACTCGGAAAACCTAAATCGTTTTTCAAAAACCGAGACCAAGTCGGGACGTCACAGTCCAAATTTCGTCCGGAAAATCATAAAAATTAACTTTCTCCAGTGAACTCGTCTCGAAGAAAAAGTGAATGTAAATTCTGACGGAATTCGATTCCGAGTTTTCGGGCGATAAATTTAACGGACGCGAAAATCCTAATAAAGTAGTCGTTCGTCCGACTTCTGAAAATTATTTTGGAAAACGGATTTCACCGTTGGTTTTAGAATTAAAATTCGTGAACTTAGGCGTGCAAAGCCATTTTTATTATTAACTTTATATTTTTAAGTCAGTACGAAATTTCTGGGGTATTACAAGTTCAACTCTAATTCAACCACAAACACGTGACAAATTCATCTCTCGATCTCATTTGTCACCAACACAATGAAACAGTGATCAATTGTTCGATAGAATTAACAAACCAATTGAATTAGAAAACGTGCTATAGCAAATCACAAGTATTCAAACAATTTCGATTCAAATCCCCTTAATCCTAGAATAAGAACTTAGTTCATAATGCAAGAAATAGAAACAAAGGAAAACCTGGAAACAAACATAGCAAATCACTAAACTAGAAAGGAAATAGAATTCTTACAAACCAATAATCCTTGCTTGAAGTTGAAATTCTACAACTAAAGTGTGATGAGGAGAGTGAAATTTCGTTCTATGCTATCCTCCTAAAATTGCCATGTCTGAATATGAGAAAAACTGACATTCTTCCCTTTAAAACCCGCTGAAAAAAAGCGGTTATACAACTTTTTAAAACCTATCCAGCCGCGGCTAGCACGCAGCCACATCTAGCTGTACGTACTGTTTCAAATTGCAACCTCGGCTAACCCCAGCCTTGGCTAGCTCTACATACTGTTTGAAATCGCAGCACCGGCTAGCTCCCAGCCTTGGCTGGCTAAAACTTCACTTTAAAATAATCTGAAATGCCCTTTTCGACTATGAAACCTGCACACACTAACCAACCATCTTGACACGAACATAAACAATATAAACCAAATGATAAGAAATATTCACCAAATCAACGAAAAAACGAACTAAAATATAATGAAAAATAATAACAAAATACGACTAAACACCAGTCCTTCCCATAATTTCTCCAAGAATACTAAAATTAAAAATAAAGCCTCTTTTTTAATACACTCCTACATAACAGCCTCTGCTAACATGCACAAAATTTTTCATTGGGAGCACAAAATAAAGATAAATCGAATTTTTGTTACTATACAATAATTCAAGTCTATTACAATTGAAACCTACGATTTTTCATCGATTGAAACATTTGTACGATCGACTCATTATCAACACTGTCAAAAACCTCTTTCTCAATATGTACAATCGAACTATCATTCATCCATAGGTCTCCCATCCGATTGTGAAGACTATTCTTTATGATATTCGTTGTGAAGACTATTCTTTCTCATTTTATTATATAAATTTAATTAATTATACAAAAATTGATATATATATATATATATATGAGATAGATCATATGAGAATAAATATTATCCTAAGAAATGAGAATAGATCTCCACCATAGATCTATTGGTGATGGAGGGTCAAGATTTGGCCAAGTCAAAGCGGGTCAAACCCGGGTCAACCCGTTGACTTTTTTTTTCGATTTTTTTTTAAACTGTCATCCAAGATGCACAACTTCACATATTCGGATGCACCACTCTACATAACTAGATGCACCACTAAGTGCATTTTGATGCACAAGATTTTCAAGTTTTTTTTTTTCAATTTTTTTTTAATAAACTGTCACCCAATATGCACAACTTCACATATTCGGATGCACCACTCTATATAACTAGATGCACCACTAAGTGCATTTAGATGCACAAGATTTTCAGTTTTTTTTCCAATTTTTTTTTTAAAACAGTCACCCAAGATGCACCATTTCACATATTCGGATGCATCACTATACATAATGAGATGCACCACTATGTGTAGTGAGATGCACCGAATTTGTAAAAAAAAAAAAAAACTGAAAAGAAATTGGATGCACCACAATGCGTAACTAGATGCACCACACAGTGTAACTAGATGCACCACATAGTGTAACTAGATGCACAATGTTTTACGAAAATAAAAAAACGAAAACAAAACTAGTGCATCTTAATGCACTTAGTGGTGCATCTCATTATATAGTGTGGTGCATATGAATACATGATGTGGTGCATATGACCTAACCTTAAAAAAAAAAAACGAAAAAAAAAAAACATAAAAAAAAACTTAAAATCTTGTGCATCTCAATACACTTAGTTGTGCATCCGAATATGTGAATTTGTGCATCTGAATATGTGAATTTGTGTATCTTGTCTGACAGTTTAAAAAAAAATTGAAAATTAATAAAAAAAAAATCAACGGGTTGACCCGGGTTTGACCCGCTTTGACCAAGCTAAATCTTGACCCTTCATGTAGATAAGATCAATGGTGGAGATTAATTCATATTTCTCACTTTAAGGGGAGTTTGCATGGGAATCACTCCCAATATATATATATATATATATATATATATATATATATATATATATATTGGGGGAAGATCAAATAGAAACTATTTCCCCCATGAAACTTAGAAACTTTTTTGGTCCCTAGATCTTAGTTAATCAATGGTTATAGATTTATGAATTTTTTATTTACTTTGCTATATATTCTGGAGTTATAAAGGGTGTTTATGTATATATATTTTTGGCCCATTTTTTTCTTAAATTCAGAGATTTGCACTTTTGCAATAGCTAGTTAGTTAGATGCTAATTACTTTCTGCTTAATTTTTTATTTTTTTTTATATTATACGCAAGTACCCGTTGTAACAACTATACGAAACAAATAATAATAGGATAGGCATAATCCATAACAGGAAAATGCGTTTACATAAAATGAAAATACTAAACAAATTAATAGCCAAAATTATTAAATTAATGTGTGTTTAAATATTAGTATTTCCTATTTTGTTATTCTAATTATATGGTAATTATTTTGCGAAAATAATAATATGCATGAATATTTTATGATTATGCATTATCCATGGATTGATAACGCATATTAAGAACATACGGCAATACTGCATAATCAATACTTATGTAATGCATCATCAGACAAGCAGATATGATATCGTTATAATAATTAATAATATGCATGATTATTTTATGATTATGCATTATCCATGGATTGATAACGCATATTAAAAACATACGGCAATACTGCATAATCAATATTTATATAATGCATCATCTGACAAGTAGATATGATATCATATTTTATGATTATGCACAATCTCCATATTGATAACGCATTATTAGTATACATTTTATATATCATGTCATTTATAATGCATATGATGAAAATTATGCATATATGTACTGCGTAAACATTATGTGTCTAATGCATAATCAGTGAATGACGAATTATAATGTGTAGACCAAGATTTTTTTAATTAACAAATTAAAAAAATTCATACACACAGATTTTTAGTAAGTTCAAATTGTAGGGATGTGCTTTTGATATCCCTGATTTCACGTCATTACTCTAGTATGTAGGATTTATGCAAATAATAAATTGACGTTATTATCCTTGTACATGTATTAAAAATCGATAATATATAAATTGGTTAACTTAATCTCCATCCACATGCCCATATCTTACCATCCGTTTCTTTCTACTATGGACTAAAAAAGATTCTAGATTTCACTATATAATAAGTTTCTACAAGAACCCTACCCTATATATATATATAAGGATGAGTTAGTATAAAAATATTTTCTGGTGTGAGAACGTAAGAACATGCTTAAATTAATATGTAGTTATGCTTAAATTTATAGATTTTCATGCTTAATAAGATTCATGCTTTTTATAAATACGTTAGTGCTTATATAAGATCATGCGTGAATCGATATATATTCTTGCTTCAAATAATTACATTCATAGATATACAAATATAATGTTTATATAAAAAGACATAAACATAATTAAGCACGATAATATATTAATTTAAGTATCATTACAAAGTAATTTAAACTTGTTCTCACGTTCTCACACTAGAATTGGTTTTTATATGAACCAATATATATATATATATATATATATATATATATATATATATACTAGGTAATTTTTTTTAAAAACTTGTGGGGGCACGTGCCCCTGGTAAGGTAGGTACGTCCCTGGTGCAACCTCAACCATGTAAAAATAAAAACTTCAAAACTATTGTTCCTTAATCCTTAAAATCGCAAATTAAAGTAATAAAATGACAAAAATTTTGGTGCATATTCTGCACCATGCAACACCCGACCCGGACCCGCCCTACCCGATGCGTGAGACGCACGCGCGCGCCTCCACGCGTGGCTCGTGTATCTCATGCGCTACAGTAATTTTTTTTCAGATTTTTTTTTCCAGAATTTCTCCCCCCCCCCCCCCCCCCCCCTTTTTTGTTGTTTGCCTCTTCAATTTTTGTTTGCCGCTTATTCTTTGATCAAGATTCAAGCGAGGAGAGTCGAAAAAATCCAAATTGTTGCCCGCCGATTATCCTTATATTAGAAATCGGAGCGAAGATGGAGCCGTAAAATTGGAGCCGAAGGCTCCCTCGGAAAAAAACTGAAATTACAAAAAAAAACTGAAATTGAAAAAAAAAATGGTCAAAGGGGGTTGACCCGGGTCAACCGGGTCGGGTCGGATCGGAAATGGGTATTGCACGGTGCAAATCTGCACCCAAGTGCTACTTAGTAAGTATATATTCATAGACAAAAACTTGGGTGCAACTGTTGCACTGTAGAACACCCACCCATTTGACCCGACCCGTTTGTCCCGGTCAAACCCCCCTTTGACCATTTTTTTTTCCAGTTTTTTTTTTTTTTTTTTTAATTTTTCATTTTCTTTTTGTTTGCCGCTTCTTCTATAGTCAAGATTCGAGCGAGGGGAGCCGAATGCTTCGGAGCGAGCCGAAAAAATCCAAATTGTTGCCTGCCGATTATCCTTATTTTAGTAATCGGAGCCGTAAAATCGGAGTCGAAGGCTCCGTCGGGAAAAAAAATCTGGAAATTAAAAAAAAAAACTGAAAAAAAAGTGGGGCGCGTGAGGCCCACGCGCCCTACTTGAACCTCACGCGCGGGTCGGTTGGGCGCGTGAGCAGGTCGGGACGGGTCGCGGGTTTTTTGCACGGTACATACTTATGTACTGGAGTCTCTCTCATATTCATATCTTCTTGTCTGTACGGTTTTTTTCTTTAGAATTTTCCACAAATTTTCTCTCATAGTATCTTCATATTTGTAACCAAGTGTCGTCATTGGACTTATTGCCTAGAATTTCTATCTACAACTTTTCAAAACTATCCTTCTCAATTCCTTCTACAAGCGAATAGTACATTCAAAATTTAATCACAACTTTGCAAAAATCATGTGACAAACTCCGACTGAAAGTAAATTTGACTGGAGTCGTCCGATGTCAAATTCATTACATTTCAATCACGACCGTAGATTTCTCTTGAAAAACCTTTGCTACTAGAAAGTAGAAACCCAAGCCCACAATAAATATGTAAAGAAAAAAGACCCACACAAACACTCACTCCTCTATTTCGCGCTATTCTCTCTAAACTGTAGCAGCGTTTTAGCAGTAGGCTTCTTCACAACTTAAACCAAGGTTTGCGCTCTTCATTTTCGCCATTTTTGCATGCCATACATTCTCTCTCTCTCTCACACACACACACACACACACACACACACACATACACACACAAACACACTGGAGTTAACATTTCTATTCGGTATATTGTGGATTGTTTGATGGTAAAGTTTTCTTATTCTGGATTTTTTTTTTTTTGGAATTTTCCGATTCTTTTGTTTCATATCGTTATTTTTTATGTTTTAAGTGGGGTTGTCTGATCCTGTTGTGCTGATTGGTTGTTGTGTGTCAAAGAAGAATTGTTCCCAACTCGGATGAGTAGGGTTTTTTTTTTGGGTTTCTTGTCCCATTTTGTGGCGTTCTTGAAGGGTCACATTGTTGTTTTTCTGAGGATCGTTAGGATTCTTACATTTCATTTCTTGAGTTTCAATTTTTACGGTGGTAAACATTACTATCGTTTTGTGATGGCAGTTTCAAACAGTGTTGAGGTTTTTGATAGTGTTGGGTAATGCTGATTTCGTTTTAAGCATAATGTATGATATTATGATATCTCGATTGTTGTTTCGAGTTTGATTTTACAATGTGTTTGATGGAACTTCTTTCTCTGTCTCGCTAATGTATTAATCATGCATAATTTCAGTTGATCAGTTGTAGTTTGATAGTTTTTAGAAGAAAACAACAGGTTGATCTATGAGGGCTTGGGGTTTTCCCATAAAATTGAGGTAGATTGACACTGACTTCGACTAAAATATACTACCTCCGTCCCACATTACTTGTCTCACTTTCTATTTTGGGCGTCTCACTCTACTTGTCTCACTTTCCATTTAAGGAAATAATTAATAAATCACTTTATTCACTTTATATCACTTCAGCACCACTTTATATCACTTTATGTCACATCAGCACCACTTTATATCACTTTATCAATTAAAAAATGCTTTATATCACTTTATTAACTACACACTAACCACACCATTTATATCTAATCTCTTTTTTCTTAATCTCCGTGCTCGGAGGAAATGAGCCAAGTAATGTGGGACGGAGGTAGTAGAACGTAAGTGGTTCACGAATGATGGACTTCTTGTTAGTTGGATAAAAGGAGATGACAAGAATAGACTATATGTTGGTGACTGGGCGATTTATCTGTTGATGTTTAGAATGAGAGTTGTATGTCTAGCTGCCAGTGTAAGAGTGCTGAGTAGCTTGAATAAAAACAATGGTAGAACTAAACATAACTTGTCCATATCCTTTCTTTGGAGAGTATAGATGTACAATAATTTGTTGGGTCGTCTATTTTTCCGTTCCCATGTGTTTTTTTATTTTTTTATTATTATTTTTTATTTTATAATTAGCAACTTTTGGCTGACCAGTATGTTATTTTATGCCAAAGTTATCGGGGTTTTCAGTTGGTTTTGACAATGCCTTTTTCTTAGCATTCTTGTCTATGGCTGCATGAGTATTTTCTTTCTACTAAAGTTTTATAGCATCCAATTACTAGTACCACATTTATATATTGAGTTCAGGATACCTATTACCTGCAGATGTTATTAGACATTCAGTTCTTGATCCAACCAATATTCCTGCTGTATGCATATTGATTTATTGATTTTTAATCTTCATTCTTAATGTAGATTAGTTTGATAGCTTTAGCAATTTTCAGTTTCAGCTGGGATTTGATCTTTGTCGTATTGCCTTAGCAGAATGGTTGTTGAGAGGAACAGGCAAAGCTTTTTTCCTGAAGAAAGTTTCTCAATGGCATTTAAAGCGAACTGGGCAAGAAACTTGAGCAAGAACCAGCTTGGAGGTGTCTTATTCGGTTGCACAAAAAACACTATAGAAGAATGTCACGGCAAACAGCTCTTCGGTTAGTCTTTTCAGCAGTACTCCCTCTATGTCTTCAGAAATATTTTAGGTGTGCATTGCAGAACGCCATTTTATGAATTGTATTCATCGTTCAGTCTTTAATTTTCTAGATACTTGGATACTGTAACTAGATGATAAAGTTTGGTACACTTGCTCTATCCTGAGACTCGTCCTTGTTTCTATGGTTTGTAGGCCTGCCAGGAAAGCACTTTTCTTATGTAAAGAACATTGAGCCAGGTTTGCCCCTGTTTCTATTCAACTACAGTGACAGAAAACTTCACGGTATCTATGAAGCTGCTAGCTCAGGGAAAATGAATATTGATCCATATGCTTGGACAATTGATGGTTCAGAGAGAACGAAGTATCCAGCTCAGGTATGATATGGGAATCAGAGTCAGGTCTCGTTGCTCTACCATATCTTTATGATTTCATCTTCTGAGTGAGGCAGTGTACATAATCTTTTCTTTTTTTTGCATTAAGGTTCAAATACGCCTCCGCTTGCAGTGTGAAGCCCTTCATGAAAAACAGTTTAAGCTAGCCATTATTGACAACTATTATGGACATAGTCATTTCCGGTTTGAGTTGGATCATACTCAAGCAAGCAGGTTGATGTCTCAACTCTCGTGTTTAGCAATTGCTCCTGGGATCCCTGTACAAAAAATTCCTCCTGTTTGGACTGCAAAGCAGAGGTTTCCCCTGATCAACAAGATAAACGAAAGTGGAGCTTCTCAGCCACCAGCTTTGGCAGACAATCTTTCCAGCTATGATGATTCTATATCTGCATCAACTGCTTCAGACAGTTCCTTCTGTCTGAATGGAAACAATCAACTAATGGAGGAAGCATGCATCCAAGAGGAACAATTTGATGAAAAGGACCTTATCGTCAAGAAGTTAAAGGAACTGTCTGTTAGTTGTAAATATACGAATGCTAATACGATAGATGGTGCGGTAGGAAAGTCATCCACAAGTGATGATGGCTCGAAGCGTGAACCTCTTGATGATGACCAGGAGACTTTGGGGAAGAGGAGCAGTGGAAGCTCTTCCGATCAATTTGGTTGTCCTGCTTTTATTGAGCAGGTATATAGTAGTAGCTTTTAATTGCATGAACACAGGGAGCTAGTCAGTTAATTACTTGCCTTTTTTTTTTTTTTTTCCTGTGTGCTTGTTGACTCCCCTCATAATAGACTTGACGTACATTGAGTTTTGATGGGTTGAGCTACATCTAGCCTAATGACTGTTCCACTGTTAATTCTTTTTTCACCCTTTTTTTTATTCAAATTATATTTGTGATACTCTCTTATCTCAATCATCTGACCAAACGTATAGTTGACATAGGAAAGAAAGTATTCCTGACCATTCTGTGTTCCTGAACTTTATTAGGTATTTTCTTAATATTCTATGCCATCTGCTCTGTAATGCAGCTACTAACAAGTGCAAATTTATGTTAGTCTGTAAATGCCTTCGAACTTCCTACATCTAAATACAGCCAACTATATGACTATATCTAATGTAATTGGGCTTCTATAGACAAAATTAACATTATGGAATAGATGAAAGTTGATTGAAATTCTCCACAAACACTAGCATGCATGAATATGATATGATACCTATATAGTTATGCTGAAAACTTTACCGATTTGAACTTTGACAATTTTAGCTGTTTAAATGGGATATGCATCTAGTGTGGACATTGCATTTAGGCTTTAACCAAGCCATTAAACTGTCCTTATGTGTTTTTCATATTTTTACTCATTCATTTATACCTTATTTAGTTATTTTTAGTGAATCATGCATTGCTAAAGCCCATGCCTAATGCAGTTGTTGATGGAAATAGAAGACCTCAAGACCTTTAAGCATGAACAAATTCTAAAGACAGAGAGTTTGGCAAAAAAGCTGGTAATGTTTTTTCCTTTCTGTACAGCGTTTCTTGAAATCTTTGACCTGTTACTTAAGTTTGAGCCTTTCATATGGAATAAGTTTCGGGTTCTGGTGTGACTGTGTCCTTATTGAGATTTTTGAAATGCTGAGCCGTTGCATGAGTATTTCATTGTTTATGGGGGACCACAGTGATGAGTTTAACAAGTTAATACAGTCTGCCGAGTCTGTTATAAATTGATTAAAATTGAAGGTTAATGCTTAAAATGAAAGGTGTCTACGCACAAAAATCTGACTTGTTGGCCGACTTGGATTTGATTTGGCCAAATACATCAGAGCATGTTTGGTCAAAATACTTTGGTGAAATCTGGTTGGTATACTATGGTTAAGTCTAGTAAACTTTTACTTTGTTGACTTGGAATGTAAATACTCCACAAGTCCTTGTTTTTGTACTACACGACATGCTCCACACCATTTGGTAGTATTACTGATGTGATGTGAACTTAACCTCATTTTTCATTATAATGATAATGGGCCTTATACAAACAGGAATTATAATTTATTCTACAACCTGTTTTGAATTGTGTGACAAACCCAAAATTCTGGGCAGCCAAATCTTTTAGAAGTCATAGTGAATTTTAACTTTTAACTTTTCGACCCTTCTCAACCTTTTGTTTCATTTAATGGCAAACAGTAGATTGAGCTTTACTCCACAGAAAAGAAGATGCAAGGCTTTGCTGCCTTTAGTTTTAAACCTAGGCTTGTAGCTTCTGTTAGATAAATAATTTTGTTGGTCTTCATCACTTTTCAGGCTGAGGCAGAGCGCGAAATTATTCTATTAGAAAATAGATGCATGGCATTGGAGTATGTTTCTAATATAAATGAGCAATCTGTTGCTGCCCTGGTTGAGTCACCTGATGAATCTCACTTGAAAGTTAACGAGTCAATATTGATAGTGGGCGGATATGATGGTGTTTCCTGGTCATCGGCATTGCAGTCCTTCTCACCTTCAGAAGATATCTTAAGATCTCTCAAGCCTATGTCTTCTGCTAGATGGAATGCCCCAATCGTCACGTTCAATGGAGAACTTTATGTATTTGGTGGCGGAAGTGGTTCTACGTGGTGTGATACAGGTACTGTTAATGCCTGCCTGCCTTCTCTCTCTCTTCTCTCTCTCTCTCTCTCTCTCTCTCTCTCTCTCTCTCTCTCTCTCTCTCTCTCTCTCTCTCTCTCTCTCTCTCTCTCTGTCTGTCTGTCTCTCTCTGTCTCTCTCTGTCTCTATCTATCTATCTATCTATCTATCTATCTATCTATCTATCTATCTCTGTATTGACATGTTTTCTCTCTTTATCTGCAGTTGAGTCGTACAACATTGTAAACAATGAGTGGACTCCGCGTCCTTCCCTGATCAAAGAAAAAGGTAGCTTAGCTGGTGTGGCCTTAAATAATAAAATATTTGCAATTGGTGGAGGAACTGGGGTTGAATTCTTCTCAGATGTAGAAATGTTTGATCCATATGTTGGAAGGTGGATTCCTTCACGCTCAATGCTTCAAAAGGTTGTATTCTGTCCTTTCGTGTTTTAATTTGGTAATTAATTAACTAAAATTAAAGATGATGGTAAATGGTACATTTGTTGAGTAAGGGAGATGCTATGGACACACAAAGCTTCTTACAACTGATAAAAGTATCTGCGTAGAGCAGCAGCTATGTCTTACCACTTCCATATTCTGCATTTTAACTAATTCTCATGGCACCCAATCGAGAAAATAATGCATTCATACTAAAAGAGATTGTTAAACTGCAAACTACAGAAAATCTAAACATGCTATGTTGACAATGTTTGCAATACGGTTCCTCAATATAGTTTATGACCTTTCTTTATTATGCTCAGTTTCATCAAGTCCTAGTCAATGTAGTTGATTTTGTGATATTAATGTCGACCAATTTGATTAGGCCTCTTAAAAACCATGTATAAACAAGTATCATTTTCTCATTTTTCTGCCTTTATATCTTCTACAGCGGTATGCTCTTGCTGCTGTGGAGCTGAATGGCGCTATCTATGCTGTTGGAGGATACGACGGAAATGAATATTTGAAGTAAGCTGTGAACCTCTTCGTAATGAATCTTTCTCTCTGCACTTCACTTTGTGGGCTAATCTATCGTGGAATGGCAATAACATGCTCCAAGATATCTTTCACACTTCATTTTCTTAAGCAAATCTGGTTGGATGTATGCTGTCTAGGTCTGCTGAAAGGTTCGACCCTAGGGAAAATTCTTGGGCCAGAATCGCGGGTATGGAAGTAAAAAGAGGTCTTCACTCTCTTGTTACGATGAATGAAAATATGTATGTTCTCCCACGTACTTCCTTAATGCTTGTTTCTAGTCGGGAGCTTGAGTTTTCTTATTCTAAATTCATCGGATATAATCTCGAGCTAAAGATGATATATCTTGTTGCAGATATGCACTTGGTGGTTTTGATGGAACGGGAATGGCGCCTAGTGTTGAAATTTATGATCCTCGTCGTGGATCATGGATGACGGTGGAACACATGAATCAAGGCAGAGGCTACTTCGCTGCTGGCATTCTCAACGAATCTATCTACGTTATCGGAGGTGTCAAAACTGATGAGGAAATCCTTGAAACGGTACGTATATAGTCTGCTTATTTAACAATGCTTTTCCTCTCTCTCTCTCTCTCTCACAACTTGTTCTGATGCAATGCCTGGATTTAAACTGCTTGGTTATCGGCGTTCTCTCTCTCTCCCCAAACTTTATTTTTGTGGTGCAATGGCAGGTTGAATGTTACAAGGAAGGTGAAGGTTGGAAAACAATGAACTCGAGAGCTGTAGGAAAGAGATGCTTTGCCTCAGCCATTGTTTTACAAGGAGATTGAACCCATCACTCAATATCACTATGATATGTATAGTGAAGATGTTCATTTTGGATAGTTTTACTTATCAAAATCTATGAATGATTTTTGTTGCTTGTATGCATAAATATTATGCTTTACATACTTCTTTTTCTTTGGAAATTAAACGCAATATAGCAAAAAAATTCGTGGTCAAAATCCACCACACAAGTTTGAAATCCAGTATCAAAATCCGTCACACAACTTTCGTATTGCCAAAAATAAAATAAAAATCTGTTAGTAGTTATTTATTTATTTATTTTGAGGGAAAATCTAGGTAGTAGCTGGTTTGGTGGAAAGGCCAAAAATTACATTTTCCTCCCCACTATTTTTCTAATAAGCATCAAGTATGTAAAGACCAAGTGTCTTGGGTTGGGTTAGGGTTTTTTTTTTTTTTTTGGGATTGGGTTTCATATTCATACTTCCTAAATATTTCCAAGTTAGAAAAGAGTAGAGACGAAATTAGAGTTGCACAGAGAGAGAGAGAGAGAGATTAGAAGCGAAGCAAGCGTTACCGGAACGATGCCGTGCTTGAACATTTCGACTAACGTGAGCCTGGAGGCCACCGACACTTCCGCCATACTCTCTGAAATCTCCTCCACCGTTGCCAAGCTCATCGGCAAACCCGAGGCTGTATGTGTTTTTCTCTCCTCTCTCTCTCTATACTTATTTCTGTATTATGTTGTGCTGAATCTACATTTGATGTAGTTACCGTCTATTTCCTGTGTTTGGAATAGAAATTTGCTTACGTTTGGTTTGCTACGTTTGATATTTAATCTGAGTTCTGAGTGGCGCTGGTTGTTTCTGGACTCGGTTGGAGAATTTGAGGCCGTTGTTATGAATTATGATGCTGTCTGCATTTTGTGTGATTGTGCAATTTTCTGCGACATTAGTTGTTACAGTTACGTTTATCTGAAATTACTGCTTGATTTTTTTGTGAAATGTTTAGAGGTGATGCTGTTTCAGCTATGTGAAATGGTGATAAACAATTTACCACCGTAAGGATAAGAATCAAATTTCATGTTCATTACTAGATGAAATCCACCAAACAGATACATAAACTTATTGAAAAGCTCACAAAAGAATAGGCCAGAGATTTTTTTTTTGTTTTTTCTTATAGTAAAGTCTATTTTCGTTTGCAGACCCACTTCGCAGTTGGAACCAACAACCCTCCAAGCTCAGAAAGTAACATAGAGAAGTTTAATAGTCATTAGAAGTGATGTATGCAAGTTCTACAACTTCCAAAGCGTCATGAAAATCTTATTTTGATTAGATTCCTGTTACATAATAAGTTGAAAGGTTAACCCAAGTCATGGGGTTGCTAAAACAAGTTTGTTTGCCAAATGACATGTTAGGCCATTGCTTGAAAATCAGCAATATTTTTTCTTAAGCTTAGTGGGTAAGCTCGTGTTTGACTTAACTGACTTTGACTCTGTATCCACAGCAAATTGAGAGTTTTTCCATATTGGACTTAGCTGCTACTTGGTACTCATGTTGATAGAATTCCGTAAGAATTATTTGCTTTATATTTGACAGTGGGATTTGTCTTTAGATACTTGAATATGATGCTCCTGATTGGTTCAAACTTCAAAATGCATTATTGAGCTGTTGCATTTGCTATTAGCCAAGCTGGGAGTTGATTAATCCGATACATTTATCCTTAAAAAAACCTTCCTTCTTTTAATAATTTTGAGATAACTAATTATCATTCGCCTTTCTGTGTGATTGCAGTATGTGATGGTTGTGTTGAAGGGATCTGTGCCCATATCATTTGGAGGGACAGAGCAGCCTGCTGCTTATGGAGAGCTTGTTTCAATTGGAGGCCTCACTCCTGATGTCAACAAGAAGATCAGTGGTGCTATTGCCAACATACTCGAGACTAAGCTGTCCGTGCCAAAAGGACGATACTTCCTCAAATTCTATGACACAAAGGCAAGAAACCTCAACTTGAACTTCTTGTTAGAAATGGTGTTTATGTGCTCTAGTATCTTCTCATTGCGATCCTCCTGTGTGTTTAGGCGAGTCAGAGCCAAGAAAATGCACAATGTCTGCATGCTTTACACCAGTACTAGATCATGTAAATGCACTTGCAATATTTAGAGCTGTAAATTGGAGCCTATCGGCAACTATTTTGCACGTACTTTTTTAACTACATATTATAGTCCGATCTTCATTGTTTACTCTTCTCTGTTGTGATCCCTGGACCTCTAACATCATTTTTTTTTTTTTTTTTTTGCAGGGTTCCAACTTTGGCTGGAATGGATCGACATTCTAGGTTCTTACCTGATTGTCGTTCTTACCTATGCTTTTCACTACCAGTCACCTCCCTAAATGTTATGCATGGAAGCAGCTTTGATGATTGATTGCATCTCTGTATCTGGATTTTGATTGACTCATTTGAGCATCAAATATATTGGTAATGCTCCTATGTATGGTAAAATCTTGCTGAATGCTGTGGTTTACTGGACTCCATGGTTTAATGGATTATTCGTAATATATGGGCTCATTGAATATCTATCTACATGTCTATATGAAGCTAGGACGTTTAATTCAGCTAACGTAAGCTACCTCTGATGCTGCATATATCTGTTAAGTTTGTTATTAGTGTAAGCTCATGTCGGTCTAAAACCTCACGATTTCATTTAACATATCATGGTTCATTATCATCAAGATGCGTTGTGTATAGAATGCCATATTGTTACATTGTGAAATGAAACATGAGGTCTAACATGAGAGAAATGAAAACGAATTTTGCAGGTGAGCTGAATTTTGGGGCTTGATTTCGCTTAACTATCTTGGTAGGGTTGTTTGTGATTTATTTTTCTTCTGCTTGTTTGGCTAGTCAATAAATAAAAAAGTGATTTTTTATCCCCTTGTCTTGAACTCAACATCTGCAACATCAAAAAGCAAAATTTTAACTCAGATTGATTCTGCATACCAAGCCAAACAACAAATCATCTGATGTGGTGCTGAGGTGGAAAGTTAAAAGTAGCAACTTGTTAATTCTAGTACTTGTTAATTAATTCGCATTAAAATCTTTTGAGTGGAGTTTCAATGATAATACTCCCTCCGTCCCGTTCTTCGTTTAACATATTTTGGTTTTTGGTTTTTGGATGTTTCATTCATCTTGTACTTCCTCCATTCACGAATAAGTGTTCACTTTGGACAGTAACCATGTTTGTAAATAAGTGTTCACTTTAACTTTTTGTATAATACTACCCTCTCTACTTTACAGAAATTACTATCCTTTATCATTTAAGACTCCACCTTACATTAACTTTATTTCTACCTTTTTATCATCCCAACAACTTTATTCTTACTTTTTGTTTTTTTTATCATTATCTCACTATCCCTATACCTTAATTTTTACCTCACTCACTTTCACTTTATCAGCTTTCTTAATCTCCGCGTTTAGTACAAAGTGGACACTTATCCCTGAACAGGGGGAGTAATATTTTTTTTATGAAAATAATTAGAATATCACTTTATCAACTTAATTCACTTTAAAATCATTTTATATTACATCAAAAATATTTTATTATATCACTTTATTATTACACTAATTACCATCTTTACTCTTAATACTCTTTTTCTTAACACCCGTGTTGAAAAGAAATGTTACATTATAAACACGACGGAAGGGATATTATCTTGTACTCCCTCCGTCCATTAATTCTGTACCCACTTGCCCCATTTTATCTGTCCATTAATTCTATACCCATTTGTATAAAAGTACTCATTTACCCTTATTAATTCATGTTATTTTCTACCCTTTGTCACTTGGACCCACACCCTTATTCCACTAACTATCACTTTATCACTACCTTTTTCACTATTGGTCCACCACTAACAACCTTTATTCCACTAACTATTAATTTATCGCTACCCCTAAAAACAATTTTATCCCACTAACTCCACTTTATCAGCTTTTCTTAAGCTCCGTGCCAGCACCAAATGGGTACAAAATTAATAGACGGGGGGAGTATATGAATAAATACTGTAGATTTTAAGTTCAAGTTCTAAGACTTTTTTGAAATAAAAAAGGAAAATCCGTGCGGGGCAAGTGTGCCCTGGAAATAAGGGTAAGATGGTGGAAGCTAGAATTTTTTTTAGATATTTCACCAACCAAACCCTCAAATTCTTTATTTATTATAGGGTTAAGGTGCTAAAAAATCTCGTAAGGTTTCGTGTGAAGTGCATTTATACTCTTAATGTTCGTTTTCGGGCAATCTGCCCCCTAACGTCTTAGAATAAGTGTAATTAAGTCCATCTTTTTAACGGATGTTAAAATTGCCGTTTTTTTTTTTGTATCCAAGTACCATAGGTAGCTAAACAAGTCCGTCTCTTCCCTAAAGGAGATATGCTTATGTTGTAATAAATTTTATATAATTCATAAATAAAGATTTGGGCTTTTGCTCATCCCTTCCTGTGTTTATATTTTCTTTGTGTATCAACGGAACACCTTACGCCTCGGGTAGGAAACGAACGAAGATTGTGCTGGGTGTTGTTGAAGAGGTCTGCGGCTGGAAACCATCGGTTGCGATCGTGTGGTTGGACGAGGTCCCTAAACCTTCCGGCAGACAAATCCGACAACATTACATTCAAAAGGTATGAAGTCGATATACGTAGAATTTATTTTATACGGAAGTGTGATGGGCCTGATAATATTGCAATTGATTATCTTCAAATTGAAGAAATGATATATTGGCTGGAAACTTCCTCATGCCCGATAGATTACAACGTGATCTGGGTCTGGAGGCAACAATGCCATGTACCTTTAATCAGGGATAAATGAGCCAAATATATAATAAAGGAATTCAGTAAAAAATAAAATAAAATAAAATATTAAACGGCGATTTTAACATCCGTTAAAAGGATGGACTTAATTACACCTATTCTAAGACGTTAGGGGGTAGATTGTCCGAAAACAAACGTTAGGGGTATAAATGCACTTCACACGAAGCCTTAGGGGGGTTTTTAGCACGTTAACCCTTTATTATACCTCTATAAATCTTACCACCACCTTTCTAGTCCCGCTCACCTTCAAATCCAAATAATACCTCTATAAGATTTCATCCAAACATTTCAATTTAAAAGTAGCAACTTCCAGGTTTAGTCCCTTTCAAAAAAAAAAAAAAAAAAAAAAAAAAAAAAAATTCCAGGTTTAGTCTCGTGCCCACTTGTTCCATAAGGCATAAGCCTTGCCGATCCTAACGAAAGACAGCTGAAATTTGATAACATCTTCATCATATTTCACCTTTATCATCACCTTCTATGCCTCTTCCTCAACATGAATGACATGATGAGTGCTTCCTGTGTTTGCATGTTGCTCATAAACTCTAATACTTCTCTTCGAAAGAGGGATGGCCGAGTTCTCTTTGTAATCTCTGCATGCTCCTTTATTATTGATCTTGATCTTCCAACTGTTAACATGAAACAAAGATTTCAATTCCAGTTACATTTGGTTTCTAGAACTCGTGTGCAAGTGCAACATCTTTTAGCCTCTTCCCAAAATATGGCTGGAGAAGCTCAAGGTTAAGATGGAAACTAGTTTTCCTTTTTCCTCCCTCTCTCTTATACTGGATTCTGAAGCGACAACACAACATTCTAGCGCTGCCTCAGCCTCAGCCTCAGCCTCAGCCTCGGCCAGTTGTTGTTGAGTATGATGTTCCTTTTGACTTAAAAGTATGAGAGACTCCTCGACTGCTTCAGCGTTGTTTTCCAAATCTTCCTCCTCTTCTTCCTCGAGCAGAGCATCATGCCTATATTACTATATACTTGACAACTACATTTGAGAAATCCATATTTTGAGAATTGATTTCCCCCCATGGCGATAAACACGATCCTCCTCCGATTTCCAGAACATGATTTTCTTCGGGGAGAAGTAATCTGGAGGAAGAAAAGAAATAAAAAATGCTGATTGGATGCAACGTCAGCAGTAGTTGGTGTATATAATATACTCTTGTGCAACATCATCCTCAATGTGGCTCAAGATCATCATTCCTCCTCTTATTTTGGAATCTCAATCAACAACACAGCTGCATTCTTCTGTACATTGTTCTTCAGTACTGTACAAAATTCTCCATCACTCAGTGCTTCTTCTCTACAACAGAAACAGATAGTCTGGACTCTGGTCCAAATTGAACATATTATGATTGATGATACGTGCATGCCTTGAAACAACTACCTTGAGTAAGAATTTAGAATAGTCGTAATCATCAAGGTCAGAATGATTAACCTAGGAACTCCAGCACACCGACACACTTGTGATTGAGTTCATCATCATCATCATCATCATCACCACCATCACCATCAAATATGGTTAAAAGCAAAATATCCCCGACCAAAACAACGCCTTTGCGTAATTTTTGATTTGATATTCTTTAGTTGTGTAATGGCAGAGGTCAAGGGTGTTTTGAGGGATGCCCCTTTCGGAAGACACGTCACAGGGGTCGAGTTCCTCTTCTTTTGCTTGGTCATCCACAAAATAGGACTATGCCATACATTTCTTCCTAAATGAAGCATTACCTTTCCGTAGACAAAGACAACCAATAGCGTAACTCATGCAGGGAGAAGCGTGAAATATAAGAAGAACAATAAAATATACCAACTTTGTTGATAATAAAATTATATACGAGATACATAGGACAAAAAATTATTTCGTTGATTCCAACATGAATGCCGGAAGAACACACAAGAAGGAAAATCAAATCCACTACACTTCAATATCAAACTTATCTCCCGTCAAAACATAATAAAAGGCCCTTATTATATACTTAAACCCTATATGTCTAAGAGGTAGAAATAGATTTTCTTATTAACACCTATTCTCCAAACCTGTGGTATACATTTAGACTGTTTCCAAGATGTTACTGATATATTTTTCATAAATTTTTCTATCTTCTTCTCCTTGATCACTATGGGAACAAATAACGAGTTACCATCATTTTCACATAATCTATCACCAGCTGGACGGTATCCATCCTCCTTCGCCTCTATTCTGGCAGCATGAGTCATCCGTCGTCTCCAAGTATTAAATGTATGAATTTTTCAAAGACTCTAAACAGCTTAGGCTTTTCAGTCCTAATGATTTGTAAAAACACTTTCTTCATTCGTTGCTTTTTCTTGGTCTATGTCGATGTCGGAGCTTCCCAGTGTGTTTGGAGAAATTTGGAGGTGTCCACTATTGTTAAACTATCAATTGTATTAGGCTAGCTTTTGACATTCCTCTACAAGTTTAGATGGTAAATTAAGATCACAAGCTTGAAGATAGTCGTATCTATCATCATCATTCATCAACCTCTGGTACGTGTTCAATCTCTTAAATTGTTGTTAGCCTGCACTCTCGTATTTTTTTATTTTACATTTCATGATCTTATCTGCATTTTATTGTAATTGTGGAAATTTCCTGCCAAATTTGTTGTTACAGAGGTGTTTAATTATCTGAAATTGCTATTGCATTGTTGTGAAAACTATATTTTGTTGTTAAGATGATACCGTTTTAGCTATGTGAAATGGTGTGATAAACGATTTACCACCGCAAGGCTAAGAATCAAAGATCATGTTCATTACTAGATAAAATCCACCAAAATAGATACGTAAACTTACTGAAAAGCTCAACAAAGAATAGTTCAACTTTGAAGTATTTCTCTAGTATCAGCTGATTTCCTATACCAAGCCAAACAAAAAATTATCTGATATTCACTTTGTGTTATAACAGTTTTAGACATGAGAGTCATCTAAATTGTTATTAGTACATGCACAGGAAAAAAAAAAAAAAAAACCACATAGTATAAGCAATACAGACAAAGTCTAGATAAAGAAAGCTTATCACCGAACGACCAGTTGGATATAAGTCTTGTTCAATATTGTTATCTGACTCTTCCAACAAAGTTGCAAATCGGCGTCATTGGTTAATCAGATGTCATCTCCATCTTCATCCAAATATTTCAACTTGAAACTTTAAAGCACCCTTCTCCAAATTTAGTCTCGTGCTCACTTCTTCCATAACTTTGTCAAACCCTAATGAGAGACATAGCTCAAATTTAACAATATCTTCTTCATATTTCACCTTTTATCATCACCTTCTCTGCCTCCTCCTCAACAATGATTACATTCCACTGCTTTCTGTGTTTGTACGTATGATCTAAATATTCTCTTTCAAAGAGAGACGGATTAATTCTCTTTGTATTTTCCTTTAGTTGGCCACCTCTCGATGCCATAACCTCTGCATGCATGCTTTATGGTTGATCTCCAACTAAAAGAAAACATAAATTGTCATTCCTGTGAGTAGATATATATAAATATATCTACATTTAGCTTTTAGAAAAGTCAAACAATAACTGTAGTTTATCTGTACTCACTGTCAAGCTCTTGTGCTGTTGTGCAACATTTTTTAGCTTCTTCCCGAAATGTGGCTTGACATCCTTAAGGCATAGACGGAGACCGTTTTCCTTTTCCCTCGCTGTCTTCTTCTCTTTGACTGTAGTGCACACTTTAAAATTTTATCGATATACGCATTCATGGTTGTAAGATTAATTAAAGCTAGCCTATGTTGTGTGTGTGTGGAAGTGTCTACTATCATAATAATTTAGTTCGATGAAGTGAAACTAAAACTTTTAATTTGTGATATATGCATGAACATTAATCTAACCTGTATAATCCATCCAATCTGGAAAGGAGATTTGTCTTCACTGTAGCATCGTGCGACAAGAGCTCCAACACATCATAACATTGATTCGTACAGAAATGAAGTAGAGACAGTGCCACATAACCTCTGAAACCGCAGCGTACAGCTTCATCGCGCTTTGAGAATTCATTTGTAGAGTAGAGCCTCAAATCCGGTGTGGATTCTGGTTGCTTGTTTCATTACGCCCTTCCCACGCCTCCAATTAGCTGCTGCTGCTGCTCTTCATCATCTCCGACATCCACAACATGGACATGAGCTCTACATAACTTGATGTACCAACAAATACCCTTATCGAGTTCACACATGAAATAGGGACAGATAATGTTTCACTTTCTACCCCTCCACCTTTACTCTGAGCAAAACTATAAAATATAATGCCCCGAAAACTGATAGTCGGATGCAATATGTTTGAGCAGGCTTAGGATTTGGTGTTGGTCGAATGGCTGCTGATGATCATCATACACTACCCATCCCAAACCCCCTTCTTCTTCCTCCAAATGCTGCATGAGTTCAAGATTTATTTAGTGGGATCATACAGTTTTCTTCCCACACTTTCATAACAAAATTTATGTTTAGCTGTTTGATTTGCTAGCCCCTTGTCTTGAATTTTGCATTGCAACATCAAAAAGCAAAGTTTAACTCAAGAAACTAGAGTTGTTTTCCATAACAAGCCAAACAACAAATCATCCGATTAGCACATTGTGGTAATAACAGTTTGACATGACGTCAATGCAAATTGTTATTAGTACATACAGAGAAATCAAAAAGAGAAGAACAAACCAAAAACCAAATCGTATAAACGATGGAGACAAGTCATTTTTGATAGAGCTTATCACCGAACCAAGAGTTGGATAAAAGTCTTATCCGTTCTTATCTGACTCTTCCGACAAAGTTCCAAATCAACATCTCTTGTTAATAAGATCTCATCACCATCTTCATCCAAATATTTTAATCTGAATGTACCAATCGCCAGATTTAGTCCAGCGGCCACTTCTTCCATAAGCCCTGTCAATCCTAACGACAGACATAACTCGAATTTTATAATATCTTCTCCATACTTCACCTTTATTATCACCTTCTCTACCTCCTTCTGAACAATGAGATGACCAGTGCTTTCTGCGTTTGTATCCAATGGTTGAAGGTTGCTGGTTGATGGCCACTGCAAATTCCTACTACTTTCTCCTTCAACGACGGATGGATTCGTTTTGTATTTTTCTAGAGTTGGCCGCCTATCAATGCCACAATCTCTGTATGCACGCTTTATTGTTGATCTTCCAACTGTAAACATCAAATAAATTCTCATTTCTGTTAGTATACTATTAGTTTCAAGAAAAGTCTGAACAATAACTGTTAATCATACTCACCACCACCGAGCTCTTCAGCAACATCTTTTAGCTTCTTCCCAAAATGTGGCTTGAAAACCTCAAGGCTAAGATTAAGACCAGTTTTCCTTTTTCCTTTCTCACTTATAATACAATCTGAAGCAGCAACACTGCATTTTTCTATCTGTGTTTCTTCACTATTTTGATGCTCCACGTCAATATCTGTCATTAAAGACACTTTGCAACTGAGATTATCTAATAAACTGTAGATATCCCTTGTTTTTCATCAAAACTATCAATCACATCAGTCTATTAGTATTCCTAGTGGGTAACTTAAAATCAGGATTCACACCATTCAAAAATGCTACAAAATAGTCATGCTCACCTATATTGAATGGGTAATTGTGTTTGATACTTGCCTCCGCCGAATCCCTTCTACTTTTCATCTGATCCAACTTATATTCACTTGTAGGACTTGTAGAAGAATCATCAAGAGTGAACTTTGGGCAACGACCTCTAAGGTGCTTCCCTAAGCTAGAAGTCCCCGACTTGTTATTCCAACTCAGTTTCTTATGACAATAATTGCAATTTGCACCTTGGAACACTCCCTTACTAACTTCAATTTTGGTAAAATGATTCCATACCTTTGAAACTTTTCTTTTTGTGCCACTACATTTCTTCGATGAAGCTGTAGTGGGACTCTCTGTTGGATTTTCTTGGTTAACAGCAGGTTCCGTAGGAGTTTCAATAGGAAATTCCATAGATTCTGCCCCGTCACTTCTTTGAAACATTATTAGAGTAGAATAGTTGGTCAAAATGCAAATACATCAGCTGCTCCCCTACACAACACAAACAAATACAATAGAATATTAGTATAACATTTTCATGTATTCGTATTAATACATCAAGCATCAGCTACTTTGTACTAAATTGAAATCACTTGAAACAATTAATGTTCAATTATAACATAGTCATGGATCCAATACTATACATGTCTGAATTTGGTAAGAATCTCTCGCATTATATCCAATACATAGCATCAAGAGTGGTACATACCTATATATGTATGAATTCTTCAACATATGTACTCAGCATGTAGAAACAAATTTTAAAAATAAGAAGAAAAACCAAACCAGAAGAATACAGAGCCACGTACATTACCAAAACTACTTATTTCCAAAAAAATTCATCCCAGGCACTCAAAAGAGAAAAATATCCACAAATACAAAATCAGTTCCTACTGATATTTACAAAAAAATTATCAACATAAATAAATGCAAAAATTCGACAATTTAATCACACAATGAGAAGGAAGAATGACGAAAAGCCCATGATCAGAAATTTGGCGACGAGCCCATGATGAAAAACACAAATGTTTTCGATTGTAAAACTTGTGCAGACTCGAAGAGCTCACCAAACCACCAAGATATCCTGTTGAATTTAAGGAATAGGACCAAGAGGTAGTAGCGGCGCGCCGGCGACTTGCGAGGGAGACTCCACGGCGGCGAGCGGCGGTGCTGATTTATGGTTGGGGGAGGGTTTTGTGTTTCTGTAAGATTATAATTTGGATTACCGGTTCTGTTATTCCGAACCGGATCCATTCTAATTATAAACTCATGGTGGGATCCAGTCCGGATAAGGTGTGTAACGGGCCCGTTCTGGACCCAAAAACCGTAACTTTTTTTCTGCTTCCGGGTAATATCATTATCCTCCCGTTGACAAGCAAAAAA
This sequence comes from Schizonepeta tenuifolia, assembly GCA_029490685.1. NCBI lineage: Eukaryota > Viridiplantae > Streptophyta > Magnoliopsida > Lamiales > Lamiaceae > Schizonepeta > Schizonepeta tenuifolia. The sequence continues at coordinate 95,369,163 of CM055956.1, forward strand.
TTACATTTCTTTATTGGGTAATTTTAAATAAAACGCCCAAATCTCTCATCATACCCCCTAATTAAAATATAATAAAAATATTAATAATAATAAATATACTATTATACCTTTATAATCCCTAACTTAATATCTACTTAATTGAATACCAACTCAAATTCTCTATCTCAACATAATAGAATATAATCTCCCTCAATCTCTCTTCCTTCAAAATCGTCATAGAAATTGGGTAATATGAAGAGAAACAATTTCAAGCACTATTTTAATTCTAGATTTTATGTTGGGCATTAATCGCCTAACTAATAATGTACGACAATTAAGAAAAGTATGTGAACCTGATTAATTGTGATGCCATGTATTTTTGAATTGAAATGAAAGTTGAAAAGCCTCCGCCTTTGTTTGAAATTATCCGTTCGTCCACTGTTATTAATTTTTTCTAGTTCTGGAATGAGAGAGATGATTTGCAGACAGAAATTGAGGATTTGAACTATTGACAATGCATATAAATTAGAAAAGAAACGTTTTCATTCAAAGCATTTCGATCCATGAGGATTAATTATTATACGAGTTAATAGGACCAGTTTGCGAGGAATATTTTCGGTGATGCTCTCTTTCATCCAACTACAAATATCGTAACGTAAATGGAAGAAGAAATGATACTGTCACAGCCCCAAATCCCGAGGGACGGCCGAAGCCGGGGTGCGACTGGGGTTGGATTAAAGAAGCGGGGAAGAAGGGGGCTAACTGACTAACATACATAAAAGACATCAACCAATCAATGAACAAGACTTGAATATAACGAGAAAGAGTTAATCACGAGTGATTACTCGACAAAAGTACAGGATAGAATCTAAGTTCAAGTTTACATACTTAAACTACAGAGTTTTGTTCAAAAGACAGGTTCTCAAAAGACTTAGAGTTTGGCAGCGGAAGAGTCCTAACTAAAACATCCTATCCTTTTGACTCAACTTCAACCGTTGCCGCTTGCGTCGCTTCAACCTGCACATTTAGAAAACAATGCAGGACTAAGTACAAAAGTATTTAGTGGGCACGATGCCGAAATCATAATCATAAGTATAGATAATATGGCATTTCATAATTTGTAGCACATCGGGGGTTTTATTGAAAGGAACCCGTGTCTACTAAACATTTTCTGACTCTTTTCTCAAGTTAGCTTGCAAGCATTTTTCTGGTATGTTACGTTCAATCTTGACCCAAACTCATTCACCGTGGCTGGTACCCCTCAACAGGATTTCACATACACCACAGGTTACAAAGTGCACTAACTCTGGAAAGCACTTAGCAGCTAACTCAGAGCCGATTGTTAGTTAACCTAGTTAGATTAACTCTAAATCTGGAAAACACGAATGTTAACTCAGATAGGTACAAAAAAACTCACATAAATCATAAAACAGTTCATGCCATAATATCACTTTAAAAACACAAATATCAAAGCGATAAAGAAAGATTTTCCGAGCATTGCTCGTTTTATTTTTATATATAAAAGCCCACCTCGTAATACAGAACTAAGAGCACTAGCTTCCAATCTTCGGATCTTCCGTCCTTTCTTTACTGCTGGCTTCCTCCTTCATCGTAAAATAATAATACTTAAACTTGGGTCGTAAAAGATAATCGAAATAGGTTTTAGTCGTTTCATTCTTTAGGCATTTGCACGCTTACTAGATTCATTTTACTTAAACGGGAACGAGACTCGTTCAAATCCCGTTTAGAACTCGGAAGGTCTCATACTCGACTCTTAGGTCAGTAGAGAAGGTAGTCAGTAACTTAATACAACTTAAAAGATCATAAGGAACTAAGTTGGAAAGAAACAACTTAGGCGATTTACGCTTTAGTTCTTTAAACGACATATGGAAATTCTCGCTTACTACTTCTTTATTTGAAAGGATAAAAGATAAGATCTCGACTGGTTTTCATCACTCAAGACTCTGTACTTGATTCTAGTGTCAGGAGGGAGATATTCGTTAGCAAAAACGGCTTAAACGATCGAAAGAGACTAAGTTGTGAACTAAACAACTTAGAAGAATGGAAACTGAAATTTTACTGCACAAAACAGTGACTCTGGAGGCTGTCCAGAACAGAGGTTTTGGAAACAGGGGACAAGCCCTATACCACTGGAAAGTTTGGGATGTCTAGTTTACGCTCCAATTTACGGATTGTAAATCCGATAAACGAGCTAAAAGTTATTACAGTTTCCGGCAAGGGTCGCAAAACTGCCGCGATAACCCTAGATGCTCAAAAGAAACGACGTGTAACGTCTTAGGTTCGTTCTAAGTTCTCGTATTCCATTTCTTATGAAACTTGACCCTCAAGGCAGTCAACACGTACTCCCGTACGTGATGAACTCCTTCTCAAAACTCTTCCAATAGCACGACGTTCTAAACGTCGGCTCTCAACTATCAAGTACTATACCAACAAGTTATCAATTTCTCGTTCTAGTTCTCGACTATCACTATATCTCATATTATATTAGCTCGAAAGCTCATGACATCAACTACAAATTTATTCCCAAGTCCATCATAAACGATATTATCAAGTTAGAAATCCCATCCGACTTCTCGGCTATTAGTTACGACTAGTGGTTTGTCTCTTACACAATTTTCAAGGTTGTCGGATTTCGTTCAAATTTTACGTCATTAAACAACATCTAACTAGAATCACTTTCATGCATATAACCACTTTGATGGTCCCGATACGAGTTACTGGTGTATGGGGGGGGGGGGGGGGGGAATACACCAGTTAGGATTTTTCAACTTTCGAAAAACTTAACACTTGAAATCAACTTCAACTGAGTGAAAGGACTCAGTTGGGATCTCACAGCTGAGTAAGCAGCCTCAGCTGGAAGGTTGGTGCTGTGCGGAATGTGGTGGAAAATAAACTGGTAAAATCAAACTCACGCTTTTATGCACGGTTGGTCAAAACCAAAACTGTTGTTGTGAAAGTATGCAGATTGTATGCGGTTAGATTGTCAGTTAAGATATGATAATAAAGACTGAACACAAAAGAAAACATGACACACAAGATTTACGTGGTTCGGAGAGAACTCCTACGTCCACGGGGAGATGTGAGTCCACACACCTCAGTCCAAGTTCTTCTGGACAGAACCACTCAGCTTACGCGGGCTGAGCAACCGTTACAGTTTAGTTTCCGGGCACTAAACAGCCTAAGTCAAGTTTGCGGCTACTTGACGACCGACTACTCAATTACAGGAAGAGTAAGGTCCTAGCACACTTTTTAGGGTGTGAGAAAGGATAGGATTTCCAACTACAGCTCGATCAAGAATGAGAGCTGGATCTAAGGCTTGAATGAATAAACACTCAACCTAAGATCAAAAACAGTTTTGAATTCTAGGAACCCTCAGCTACTAATGTTCTCTCAAATTGGAACTCTCAGCTGCTGATGCTCTTAGATGATGATGTTGCAGATTTGCTTTGATTTCTCTCGAGAAAGCTCTTGAATTTTTCGTCGTCTATGTGTCTATCTGCATATCTGTACTTCTCGAATGAAAGGATGCCTCTATTTATAGGCGGAGAGAATCAACTAGCCGTTGGAGGAGCAGTTGATCTCTGATCGATTGAATGCGATGGCTTGTCTCTCATCTCTGCAGACTTTCCCGATATGGCATCTGTGCTCTTCTGCTTTCCATCTGAGACAGCCTTGTGTTGGGCCAAATGGGGTAATGACTGAACGGTCAAACCCTCATGTGACTTCCTTTTGAAATTCAAATCTTTGACAGTCAACTTCGGTTTGTCGGTTGAAAGTCTTGACCTTCATCTGAGTGATCTTCAGCTGATGTTCTGATCTGTCGAGTTCTCAGCTGACTTTGAACTTCAAAACAGTTGAACTCCTTGTTCAGATTCTATAACTGAGGTTCTGAAACTGAACCCTCAGTTGTCTTCCACTTCTTTACTCAGTTGGATTTGAACCCTCAGATGATTTCTTTTTCATCTGATGTTCTCTTCCTTTCAACTGTTTCTCATCTGATGAACGCTCAGTTGGTTTCCTTCAACTGATGTTCTGAAGACTTCCCTTTGTTTACATCTGAACAAATGAACTCTCAGTTGTCTTTCTTCACAACTGATGTTCTGTCTGAGTGACGCCTTGTTGCCATCTTCAGCTGGAGACCTGTAAAGATAAAATCTTAACTTTGCTCAAACAGCGAGCCTAAATTCTAACATTAGGTACTGGCAACATCTACTCGGTTGGGGTCAGCCGGTTTTGGAATTCATCAAAACTTATACTAATAAATTTCCCAACAATTTCTCCCTTTTTGATGATGCCAAAACCACTTATTGAAACCACTACTGATCTAAACCTCACTAACTTATCTAAAATCTCAGCTGAAATTCTAGACAGTCTATAAGATAAAACATCAAAGGGTTAACACAGTTATAACATGGTATTTAAAAGACTTTGTGATTCAGAGCTTAGACAATGAGGGATTGTTCATCAAGGTGAATCTTATAACGGAATAGTTTTCATTACAACTGATTGTTACAAAATATAGACTCAAAAATCAAAAAAAATTACAACAGTTGCTAGAAAACTAACTGAGCTAGTATTGTAGCCCATACTTGCCAAAAATCCTTACAAAAATTTCCCTCTTAGCAGGTGACTCCTTAGAGATGTCCACTCCATGCTCCTTGCAGACCTGCCTCGCCTCAGATGCAATCTTCTGACGGTTCGGGTTGTTGGAATCCGAGAGAAGAGGTGGCCGATAAGTAACCCTCTTGGGAACTGGAACAGTGTTCAAGTCCAGGTTGGCATCAATCATGGCCCTCCTGAATTGACTGAACATGCCCGGGTCACCTGAGTGCAACTCAGTCAGCGCCTCTTTGAACGCTCTCCTTGGGTCGTCAGTTGCGTAAACCTTCCTGTAATAGAAGTCGTTCACGAACTCCTGCTTGAACATCTCCCAGTCCTCATTCCACTCGGTCGGCATCCACTTGTCAGTATGCCTGAACCGACTCTCAACCTTGGACTTTAGAGGCAACCTTTGTTGCTTCAACCGAGCTTCCGCCTTTGATTGGATTCTGTTAATGCGGCGTCGGCTGCGGGAGGCAACGTTGCGGTCCAGGTTCTGAGAAACCTTCTTCAGCTCAACCTCGAACTGGTTCACCCTCCTCGCCTGGCTGGCGGCAAACTTTCTGATCCAGCTCGGGTTCATGTAGTCCTTCTCCTCTACATCCATAGCCTTGGCCGCTGTAATGCACTCTTCGGTTGTTATCCCGTCGAGTTCAGAATCCAGCTCGGCTGCGATCTCGGCTATGGAGCTGTAGGAAACTCCAATCTTCTTTGCCTGCTCCAAGTCCTTAGACATTTCGGCTCCACCGACTTCGGTTGTCTTGGCAGCAGCAGACTTCCTTCTCCTCAGCTGAGATTTGGATGGTTGAGCAGCTGGCACTCCTTCTTCTTGGGTCTCTTCTTCTTCCTGTGCTTCACCCTCCTTCTCCTTCTCTTCCCCCTTTTTGGCATCAGCAACAAGGTTTGCTACTGAACCGTCCAGAGAGTTGAGTTTGGCCTCGGTGGATTGAACACGGTTGAAGAGTTCATCGACCGCACACTCCAGTTCGATCTTCTTCGCCAGTTCGGAGTCCTGGCGCTCTTGTTCTGCCTTCTTCAAGACAGAGAGGTTGTCGTTGACCTCTGTCTGAAATGCAACGAACTCAGCCCAACGCGACTCGAACCGGGACTCCCATTCAGCATCCTGCGTCTGTTGGGACTTGGCTAGATTTGAGTCAGCCAAGGACTTGAAGACATTCACTTCCGACTTCAAGCCCAACAGAGTGGATTTCAGTTCCGACACGTCCTGACTGGTGGAGGACGAGAGATCATTCATCTTCATCTTCAGCTCGGCATTCTCCTCCATCAGTTGTTGATACTTCACTTCTTGAGCTGCCAACTCCCTCAGCTGGTCATCGTGTTGGTGCTGGAGGTTGGCGAGCAGCTCGGTCCTCAACTGGTTTACCCTCTCAGCCATTAGCTCGCAGATTTGTTCTGTTGAAGGAGCGAGCTGAGCAGCTGGAGAGGCTTGAGCAGACTGAGCTAGAGGCTCAGCTGTGACCATGGCTTGACGGTTTGCCAGGTACAGCTTCAGGTTCTCCTCCTCTTCTTTTGCGGCGGCGGCTGCTGCATCGACATCTTCAAGGAAGTCGGCTGATTCACCAACATGCTGTCAAGGAAGTCGACACACTCCTTTTCAGCTGCCTCCCTTGTGTCCTTCCCTTCAGCCAAACTCTGGTCCAACCGTCTAGTGAGCAACGCGATCCGGTTGTTGTACGCCACCTCCAAGTTGGAATAGTTGAAGTAGGCTCGGATACGGGACTCGTCAGATTTCAGCCTGTCCCAGCTCAGTACCCTGATCGTGTCTTCCTTGACATACCACTGGCTAAAGATCAGGTGGAACTGGTACAGTAGCTCGGTTCCCAGTGTGGCGAAGATGGGCATGTCGCGAGCCGCAGGGAATAGATCCAACAGCTTTTGAAAGCAGTAGGCCACCCTGCCTTCGTGCTCGTCAGCAACAGCCTGCAGGTCCTCCGCTTTATTGATCGGGGAGGGGGTGAGATTGTATGGTTCGGGTTCAAGAGGTTCATCGATGTTGGCCAAAGAGTCGGTCACAACACTGGCATCGAGCTGAGAGCTCGGAATTTGGGATTCAGTTGGGGAAGAGGGTGGAATGGTTTCCTCAACATCGGCCGAAGGAGAGGTCACGATGTTGGCATCGAGCTAAGAGCTCGGAATTTCTGGCTCGGTTTGGGTAGAGAGAGCAAGAGGCTCTGGGGGCGGTACAGCATTTGCTCCAGCTGTGGGGGAGGTGGTAGCATCTTCGAGGTCCTCAGATGAGGAGGATGCATCCGACGTCTCCATGCCCTCAGCCTCATCAGCTCCGGGGCCTCGAGGTGCGATCTCGAATGATGCGGCCTCAGCTGAGCGGCTGGATTCGGAACGCTCTTCAGCAGGTGTGGACTCGACCTGCGCTCCCTCCTCGTCTGGAGCTTGTTCCTCAGCTGGCTCCTCAGCTGGAACCTCAATTGGCTCATCAGCTGACTCGTCAGCTGGAACATCAGTTGGCTCATCAGCTGGCACCTCAGCTGCCTTCTTGATTGTCTTCTTGAACCTTACCCTTAACTTTTTCTGGGCAGATTCATCAGTCGACTCCGTCTCAACGTCAGCTCGGCGACGTGAGGCTTTGGATTTTGTGGGGCGAGCAGCAGCTTGTTCTCCCTCAGTTGTTGACTCAGCTGGCCTCCCGACTCCCTCTTGTCCTTGGGAGTGTAGACACTCCTCAGCATCTCCTGTGCTTTCTTGGTCGTCGGGAACAGCAACAGCTTCTTCAGCGGCGTCTCCTCGCAGTCAGCCCAGACCATGTTGCAGTCCTTTTTTGCGAAGAGTATGAGGGCGGAGATTTTGCATCCGAAGTTGAGCGTGCCCTTCACACTCAGCAGCTTCTCTCCAGACTCAGTCGTAGTCTCAGAGATCTTTGACTTCTCCATCATCAACTGGTTCAGAAAATATTGGAACCAATTGATTTGGTGTTGGTGCTCTAGGGCCAACAGCTGTTTCAACTTGGGTCGGCTGATGTCGCCGAACGCGCCACTGTATCCGAACACGACTTTCGACACGGCGTCGAACAACAGGCGGTGTTCAGGCTTCAGCTTAGTCCTTTGCATGTTGCTCCTCAACCGCTCTGGCTCGATCAGAGCATCCTGTAGAAATTCATCCGCCTGTTCGTTGGTAATATTCTCCAGGAACTCGGTGGCGGTGTGGTTGATTGGTATGATGTATCGGAGGACATCGGGCACGTCAATGGAGAAGGAGACACGACGTATTGTCCTTGCCGGAACATCCCTTTGTCGGCAGGACACCGTCGTAGACACTCCCTATGAACCGTCAAGGGGGCGAAGAAGATTGACGTAGAATTCTCCGACTTGACGCCTGAGAAAGTGAGAGGGACAGAGCTTGGCCCATTCCAGAAGTCCGTTCTCACGGAGAGTGTTGGCGAGAGGGGCTAGGACCGGCGACTCTAGATCCTCGTCGGAGAGGATCTGCTCGAAGTGAATCTTCGATACTAACATATCGAACGACTCTTCATACATTGTAGGCACGATGGAAGGTCCGGATGATGCCATTCTTTTGCTTTTGGGTGCCATTAAATCACTGCAAAGGTAAAATATATAGGGGAGGAAGAAATCTATTTGCAGAAAAGGGTTAGGCAGAAAAACTGGAAGACGATGAATAGTATGATTGATAAGCACGAATGAGGAAAGTAGGAGATATCTTCCTGATTTTTCGCCTTATATAGGTCTTTGACTTGGATGAGATCAACGGCTGGGGTTAAATGGCGCGAATCCATCAACGGCTGGGATTACGCGACTGTTGACTATCTTTGACTCGACGTTTTGATCCGAGTTCCAACCAGCGTGTGAGAAGGTGTACAGTTTCATGTCAGCCCAGTCGCACTATAAAGTAGGCTATGGATGCTCAGCCGTACTTTACATTTAATGCGACATGATGGCTATTTTAATATAACTGACTAGCACAGGAATGTTTGAATTTATTTCAAACATTCTCATTTAAGAATATAACACCTTCAGTCATAAATGATACCTGCCAGCTGATGTCTGAATCAGCTGTGTTCATTTGTTGAATTCCTCAGTTGCCGCATACCATCAGCTGACTCGAGTTCGTCTGTTCAGCTGACGTCTGTTCCATTGTTGCAGCGTACCATCAGCTGACTCAAGTTCATCTCCTCAGCTGACGTTTGATGTCCTCAGTTGGCAATTCATATCTGATATTCTCCTTTCAGCTGAGCTTCCCTCTTCATCTGAGCTTCCCCCTTAAGTCGATATCCGATTCTTCAGCTCGGATGAATCCTTATCAGCTCGATGACTCTTCAGCTCGGATGAGTTTTTAGCTCGGATCCAAAAGTCCTAGAAGATCACACAACATCTTGAACCGGGCTTCAGGAAGAGGTTTGGTGAGGATGTCAGCTCTCTGAATCTCAGTTGGGATCTTCTCCATGGACACATCCTTCTTCTCAATATGATCTCGGATGAAGTGATGACGAATATCGATATGCTTAGTCCGAGAGTGATGAACAGGGTTTAGAGAGATAGCTATGGCACTCGAGCTATCACAGTGTATGGGAACCTGTCCAGTTGAGACTTCATAATCTCTCAGCTGCTGCTTCAGCCACAATACTTGCATGCAACAGCTTCCGGCAGCCATGTACTCTGACTCGGTTGTCGAAGTAGCAACACACGCTTGTTTCTTGGAGAACCATGAAACCAGCTTGCTTCCCATGAACTGACAATGTCCAGAAGTAGACTTTCTGTCCAACCGATCTCCTGCTAGGTCGGCATCTGAGTATCCAGTCAGCTGGATATTGTCATCAGTTGGGTACCACAATCCAACATTGACAGTTCCCTTCAGATACTTAATGATGTTCTTTGCTGCCAACATGTGTGCTTCTCTTGGTTGGACTTGAAAACGAGCACACACTCCAACTGCGTATGAAATGTCTGGTTGGCTGGCAGTTAGATAGAGCAGCGAACCGATGATCCCTCTATACTGGCTGGCATCAATGAGCTTTCCCTCAGCTCCTGGTTCGATCTTCCAGTTCGTGTTCATAGGGATCTTGGTTGTCTTACTTGTCTGCAATCCGAACTTGGTGATGAGCTCCCTTGTATATTTGGACTGGTTGATGAAAATCTCTTCAGGTGACTGCTTCACTTGTAATCCAAGGAAATAATTCATCTCGCCCATCATTGACATCTCGAGTTTTCCTTCATAAGATCGGAGAATTTCTTGCACAACTCCTCCGACTTGGACCCGAAAATGATATCATCGACATAAATTTGCACGACAAGTATATCTTCTCCAACTTTGATGGTGAACAGAGTTTTATCAACTGAACCTCGTTTGAACCCCGAGTCCAGAAGAAATCCACAAAGAGTGTCATACCATGCTCTTGGTGCTTGCTTTAGACCATAGATAGCTTTCTTCAGCTTGTACACTCTTCCATCTCCAGTCTCAAAACCAGGAGGCTGTTCAACATATACATCTTCTTTTATATCTCCATTGAGGAATGCACACTTCACATCCATCTGATATACTTTGAACTTGTGATGTGCGGCATAAGCTAGAAAGATCCGGATTGCTTCCAGCCTTGCAACTGGTGCAAAGGAATCTTCAAAGTCAATTCCTTCTTGTTGGCAGTATCCTTGAGCTACCAACCTTGTTTTATTCCTCACAATGAATCCAATGGCGTCTCTCTTGTTTTTGAAAATCCATTTTAGTCCAATCACCTTGAAACCATTTGGTCTTTCTACCAACTCCCATACACAGTTGCGTAGAAACTCATTCAATTCTTCTTGCATGGTTGTTGTCCAGTGGACACAATTGAGAGCTTCCCCAACATTCTTCGGTTCTGGAACATCAGCTACATAGCAAGAAATCATGGCAACATCTCCAGCTTGCTCGAACTCCTCTAGAACTGCCAATTCCTCAGCATATTGGGCATAAGTGTTGGATTCTTCCTCGGTTGATTCTGGATTTGCAACTCTGCTCCGTGTGCGCACACCCTCGGTTGGATCTCCGATGATGTCGTTGGTGGAATGAACTTCATACCATCTTCGGTTGCGTCTTCCTTCTTCTTCCAACAGTGGTTGTTCAGACATCTGAGTTGGAGTCTTCAGAGCTGGTGATTGATCAGCTGTTGAGTCTGGATCCTCAACATTTACAATAGATCGAGCTGAGTTCGGTTGGGCATCGGATGCTGATGCAGTTGGAGGGACATCAGCTGAAGTTCCCCCTAGGGACGAGCTGAGGTCTTCGCATTCATCTTCAGAGGAGTATGGGTCCTCATCCTCAGTTGCCCATACCAGTGGTTCAGCTCGGTTCTTTTCCCGAAGAGCTTGCGATCTGGTGAGAACTGGTAGAACAACTGGATCCGCGTGTTGTTCCTGTACCTGTTCCCTGCACTCGAAGGTAGATTCATCAAAACTAACATGAGGTGTTATTTCCACAACACGAGAGCTGTTGTTGAAAACTCTATATGCCCTTCGAAGCTTTGGCATCAAAGGTTTTCAACTGAGTCTTCCCATTGTTGTGAATATAACACTTAGATCCAAAAACATGAAAATACGAAATATCTGGCTTTCTGCGTCTCCACAGCTCGTAGGGCGTCTTTCCCAACCGCTTGGTGAGAAGAGATCGATTCTGTGTGTAGCATGCTGTGTTGATCGCTTCAGCCCAAAATCTCTTAGGCAGTGCTGAGCTCGCTAACATGGATGTGGCTGCATCCTTCAGAGTTCTATTTCTTCGCTCAGCTACGCCATTCTGTTGTGGAGTACGCGCGGCTGATGTCTGATGGATTATGCCATACTTCTCGCAATACTCAATGATGGTTTCATTTAGAAACTCCGTTCCACGATCTGATCTGATAGATATGATCTTCATCTCTTGTTGGTTCGATATCCGATCCATCAGCTTGGGCAGCTCATCTCGGGTCTCACTTTTGTGGCGCATGAAGATGGTCCACGTATATCTTGAGTAGTCATCAGTTACAACCAATGTATATTCGTTTCCATTAATGCTTTTTGGTGTAACTGGCCCGAAGAGATCCATGTGGATCAGCTGTAACACTCGGTCAGTTGAAGGAGTTGACTTCAACCGGAAGGAGGTTCTAGCGAGCTTTCCCAGCTGGCATGCACTGCAGATGTGTGTTGTTGAAAACACTCGGTTAGGTATGCCTCTTGCATATTCTTGTCTGGCAAGTCGGTTCATCGTCTTGAAGTTCAGATGGTTGAGCCTTTTGTGCCACAGCCAGCTCACATCCGAACTGCTCTTTGACAACAGGCAAGTGTCAGGGAGGCTGCTGTTCCAGTCAGCGTAGTATACATTCCCTGTTGGAGATCGATTTCCCAACAATATCACCTGCTTTGATCCGACATCTTTAACTCTGCAACCCTGTGCATCAAACTTGACAGAGAACCCATTATCACAGAATTGGCTGATGGAGAGCAGGTTATGCTTCAATCCATCAACAAAAGAGACATTAGAAATTGAAACATGATTGGTTTCAAGGGTACCGTAACCTCTGGTATAACCTTTTGAGTTATCACCAAAAGTAACTGATGGACCTTCTTTCTCCACGAAACTTCCAAGCAAATCCTTCAGATTTGTCATGTGTTTCGAGCATCCACTATCCATCAGCCACATTGTTGTAGACGCCTTCTTCTTCCTCAGCTGTTTTTCCTGTACCTGCAAGGAGAAACTCGCTTAGGTCCCCAATTTCAGTTGGGTCCTGGAGGGTTAGAACCAGTTCCCGCCGGAACCGTGCGTCGCTTTTCTCTGTACACTCGAATAGCCTTGTCATTCCAAATGATCTGCCCATTTTCATCAATTATAACAACACCCCGGTTATCCTTAGGCTTGTTGTTTGAAATGATGCTCTGTTTCTTGGGAGGAGTTGGATTTCTCCCATGTTGGGCTTTAGGAGGTGAGGCTTTCCCCCTGTTTTGATGGCGATTCTTATCCTGTTGAGTTTGTCTGTGAGGTCGGACGCCATTGTGGAATCTTCTTGGCTGATTCTGATTCCATTGCCTTGGCTGTTGACGATAGCTGTTCATGCCCGGATGTTGATTCATGTTGTGGCATGAGTAACCATAGCTGTCGTAACTTTTCCACATAGGTTGACTCTGTTGGAACCTCTGATTGTTGTGGTGATGGAACCGTTGTTGATTATGTCGGTTGAAGCTTGGTCGGTTCTGTTGGTTCCATCTCTGCTGTGATTGGTTTGTTGGTCGGTTATCACATCGGTTCTGAGCTTGGATATGTTGTCGATTTTGAGCTTGATTGCGACTCCGACGTCTCCGGTTCCTCCGTTGAGTCTTGGAACATTCCCCCTCGGTTGTAGACTCCAGGGACTGTTTCGTTGGTGCTCCATCTGCAGCTCCTTTGCCTTTCTCAGCCGTAGTTACCTTTATCGGTTGTGAGGGTGTTTGTTCAGTTGCATACTCAACTGTGTTAGGTTTGGCAACCATGACTTCCTCAGCCCTGGTGAAGGTAGTTGGTGGAATTCCAGTGTCCTTTGCTACGTCGTATCCGAGTCCAGATACATCATCCGTTTGCCGTCTGTATTTGATGAGATTCTCGATGATCTCGGATGACTGATATAGCTTTGTCAGGTTGTCCTTCTCAGTCTGAAGATCCTTGAGAAGAACAGCTATATGCTCGGTCTGGGCATCTGATGTCTTCATCAGCTGGTCGATCTGAGCCTCTTGCTTGTTCAACTGTTCATTCTGTGCCTTGATCTGTTCCTTCAACTGTTCATCGGTTGAAGCCTCAGTTTGGTTAGCTATACTCAGTTGACTTTTCAGCTGGTCAATTTCTTCAGCTTGTCTCTTGATTAGATCATCCTTTTCGGTTAAGGAATCTTCAAGCTTGGCGAACTGGGCTTGAAGACTCTTAAACTCAACCGACTGCTGATGCAGTTCCTCACTGAGTTCTTGAAAATCATTCCAGGAGGGTTCCAACTCATCGTTCATAGATTCCTGCATGTTAGAAGTATTGGAAGAATTTAAGCGAGCAAGATTAGATTGTACCTCAATATCATTTTGGTCGGTTCCAAGTGCCATGAGGCATTGATCCGGACTGATGACTTTGTTGGTAGAGGTCAGGTCATCCTCATCTTCAGTGTCTGTGAAGATGTCCATATCGTCAGCTGCCTCTTCAGCTACCATGGCCTTGTTCTTTGCAGTTTGCTTCGCCCTCAGTGCTTCTCTTTCCTTCTTTGAGAGGTCTGGGCAATCGGCTTTGAAGTGTCCTTCCTTGCCGCATTCGAAGCAACCATTGGTGACTGGCTTCGAACTGTCTCGAGTTCGGTTTGATTTATAGAAACGTTTATATTTGCTGAACCGAGTATCCATATCGGCTAACTTCTTTGACAACGCTGCAATGTTCTGTTGCAGTTCTTCTCTGCTCGGCTCCTTTGCAGTCGTGTCAGCCGACCTGGTTGGTCTTGACGATCTCGACTTTGAGTAGTCAGCTTGGAGGGCAACTGACTTTGATGCTGAGCCGACGTCCTCAATTCTATTTGTCTGACTTGAGGGGTGCGACCTCCTTCTGTTGACCTTATACTCATTTCCTTTCAAGATTGAGAACAATCTTTCAGTTCCCATTTCACCTAGGTCAGCTTGGCTCTCGTGGATATTTGTGAAAGTATCCCACTCAGTCGGTAGAGCTTGCAACACTTTGAGGTTTATTTCTCTTAGAGTGTATTTTCCTTTCCGGATGGATTGGATTCTTCTGATGATGTCCATAAATCGAAGCTCTAGCTGATCTATCGTCTCATCAAGTCGCAGACTGAAATTGTCAAAATCTTGACATGCATGCGAGAACTTGTTTTCCTTTGTCTCGTCGCTTCCTTCACTTAGCGAGGCCAGGATGTCCCACATCTCTTTTGCGGTCTCACACTCCTCTATCCAGGGCAGATAATCTTGTCCAACCGTGGACATTATTGTGCTCTGAGCCCAGATATCCAGCTGGCTCACCTTGGCCTCCTCTGGAGTGTAGTCCTCTGGCTGTTTCTCCACATACTCCACCACTGCATCTCCATCGTTGGGATTTGTGGGAGTGTGAAGTATTTTGTCTCGTATGACGATTGGTCCAGATGTGAGAACTTGTTGCATCCTATGATGCTTGGACAAAAGGATCTTCTTCATTCGAGTTCTCCATGATGTATAGTTGACAACAGAGAACATGACTGTGATCTTGTCCTTGACGTCCATCTGCACAAACAAAAACAGGACAACAAAAATGCGAGCAAGAATGCACTAGCGTGAAAAGATCTGTTCAGTTGACCACTGAAGAAAATTCTCGAATTCACACCTCGTGAAACAGAGTCAGCAGTCTTTTGAACCATTGCTCTGATACCACTTGATGGTCCCGATACGAGTTACTGGTGTATGGGGGGGGGGGGGGAATACACCAGTTAGGATTTTTCAACTTTCGAAAAACTTAACACTTGAAATCAACTTCAACTGAGTGAAAGGACTCAGTTGGGATCTCACAGCTGAGTAAGCAACCTCAGCTGGAAGGTTGGTGCTGTGCGGAATGTGGTGGAAAATAAACTCGTAAAATCAAACTCACGCTTTTATGCACGGTTGGTCAAAACCAAAACTGTTGTTGTGAAAGTATGCAGATTGTATGCGGTTAGATTGTCAGTTAAGATATGATAATAAAGACTGAACACAAAAGAAAACACGACACACAAGATTTACGTGGTTCGGAGAGAACTCCTACGTCCACGGGGAGATGTGAGTCCACACACCTCAGTCCAAGTTCTTCTGGACAGAACCACTCAGCTTACGCGGGCTGAGCAACCGTTACAGTTTAGTTTCCGGGCACTAAACAGCCTAAGTCAAGTTTGCGGGTACTTGACGACCTGACTACTCAATTACAGGAAGAGTAAGGTCCTAGCACACTTTTTAGGGTGTGAGAAAGGGTAGGATTTCCAACTACAGCTCGATCAAGAATGAGAGCTGGATCTAAGGCTTGAATGAATAAACACTCAACCTAAGATCAAAAACAGTTTCGAATTCTAGGAACCCTCAGCTACTAATGTTCTCTCAAATTGGAACTCTCAGCTGCTGATGCTCTTAGATGATGATGTTGCAGATTTGCTTTGATTTCTCTCGAGAAAGCTCTTGAATTTTTCGTCGTCTATGTGTCTATCTGCATATCTGTACTTCTCGAATAAGAGGATGCCTCTATTTATAGGCGGAGAGAATCAACTAGCCGTTGGAGGAGCAGTTGATCTCTGATCGATTGAATGCGATGGCTTGTCTCTCATCTCTGCAGACTTTCCCGATATGGCATCTGTGCTCTTCTGCTTTCCATCTGAGACAGCCTTGTGTTGGGCCAAATGGGGTAATGACTGAACGGTCAAACCCTCATGTGACTTCCTTTTGAAATTCAAATCTTTGACAGTCAACTTCGGTTTGTCGGTTGAAAGTCTTGACCTTCATCTGAGTGATCTTCAGCTGATGTTCCGATCTGTCGAGTTCTCAGCTGACTTTGAACTTCAAAACAGTTGAACTCCTTGTTCAGATTCTATAACTGAGGTTCTGAAACTGAACCCTCAGTTGTCTTCCACTTCTTTACTCAGTTGGATTTGAACCCTCAGATGATTTCTTTTTCATCTGATGTTCTCTTCCTTTCAACTGTTTCTCATTTGATGAACGCTCAGTTGGTTTCCTTCAACTGATGTTCTGAAGACTTCCCTTTGTTTACATCTGAACAAATGAACTCTCAGTTGTCTTTCTTCACAACTGATGTTCTGTCTGAGTGACGCCTTGTTGCCATCTTCAGCTGGAGACCTGTAAAGATAAAATCTTAACTTTGCTCAAACAGCGAGCCTAAATTCTAACATTAGGTACTGGCAACATCTACTCGGTTGGGGTCAGCCGGTTTTGGAATTCATCAAAATTTATACTAATAAATTTCCCAACACACTTCACATCAACACTATATTTCATCTTACGACGAGTTCTTCGTCTCTTACATACCACCAAATAATTTTAGAAAATTCTCAAATAAATTCCTAACATCAATTAATACCATTTACAACATTATTTCATCAACCAAACATAATCTAAATCAAACACATGAAAACTCCTAATTTCCTACTCATTTTCGGTTTTAATACATAGGTTAAGAGGGTGTTTTTCTTCATCAATTAACATCATTTAACTCTTAATCATCCTATTATATCATCAATTAATCAATTCAAGTCCAATTACACAACAACATGCAAAAACCCCCAATTTCAAACCCTAAACCCTAAATCAATTTCAAACAAACAAAGGGCTTTCGATTTTTCTTGGTTCTAATCACTAATTAAACACTTTCTAAGCATGAATTTAACATCAATTGAAGAATTCCAAAAACCTACACAATAGCCCTAAATTTCGGTTTTGATATAGAGTTAGGGCTTTTGATTTTTCTTCAATTTTAACCCTAGAATTCATATTCAAACACAACTAATTAAACTAATCAAAGATCCAAACATCTAGTTCTTCACCCCTAAATTTTTGATCAAAAAGAGAATAAAGAGAAGAAGATGTTGGATGGATAGAAACATAGAAGAGGTGAATACCTTAGTTTTTACTAAAGGAAAACAAGTTTTTGATGGATGAAAGAGGGCTTGTGTGATTTTCTTCTTCAAGAGCTTGGAGATGCAACAATGGTGGAAGAAAAGATGAGAGAGAGGGAGAAAGGGAGAGCTGCCGATAATTGAGGTTGAGGGAGGAGATGTGATTTTGTGATACAACATAGCTATATATATATTAGGTTAAAGTGAATAGTGCATAGTGTTTGAATAGTAGTAGGTGTATAAAATAATACTACATGGAAGAAAAGAATTATCTTGCTAAAGAAAAATAGAGAGAAATCGGTTATGAGAGGGAAGGGAGGAAAAATACGCGCTTTTCCGACGCGATACGACGTTACGGAAATCGGACAACGAAAAACGTGGCTCGACGCAAAATCGTCACGATCCGATTTGTCCAAAAAAAAATTCTAACGAAAGACTTAATTGGAAAATAAAATAAAATAAAATTTATAAAATTAACTCCGACAAAAACTCGGGACGACACAGTCTGAGTTTCGTCCGGAAAAACATAAAAACGAACTTTCTCGGACGAGTTCGTATCGCGATTTCGTGAATGCAAAAATCAGACGGTTTTCCGTTCTGAGTTCACGAACTAAAAATTTTTCGTACGCGCTAACCCTAAATACGGTAGTCGTCTAGCTGACTTCCGTAATTTATTTTCAGAGACGGAATCGACCGTTAGTCTTAGAATTTAAAAATCGTAAACTTAGGCGTGCAAAGCCATTTATTTAATTAACTTTAAATTTTTGAGATCGTAAGGAATTTCCGGGGCATTACAGATACAACATTCCCAAAAAAAAAATGATGGTCGGTGAAAGAGATTCGTACGTGGGTTTCAATATTGACTGTGAAATTTCAGTCCGGGGCTATGTAATGCTACATATTATTTCTTGATTTCTTGTTTTTTATGCTATTGATTATTTTTTTATTAGTATAATTTATTTTTGAAATTATAAGGGTATAACAGTACAATTTTTTAATATTTTTATTATTATTTTAATTGAGAGCTATAGTGAGAGATTTATGGACTATAATTTAAAATTACTCTTCTCTAGTTGGTCTTCGTATTTCATAATGTGACAAGACAAGGGCTGATCATCCATGCTAAGTTTACATAAATTTCGACCAAAACATGACTTCGTTTCAGGTGTCGATACCGTCCCAATCATATTTATATAAGTCACCTGATATGAAGATAATAGAATTACAACTCCAAAAGTTTGGACATATCATGACAGGAGGTATACGTTGACAGCTTGAAGAATCCAAGCAGCTAACATCAGCTATTTGTAGATGGTGAAATTCACAAGCTTCAATGTTACGAATTAATGACCATCTTAGTTTCACTAGTTATGAAAGATGTATATTCAATCATGCAGCATAACTAGGTATTGGTCATGTTAACACACACACACACACTGTTTGTATATTAATGTATATTTTTGTCAACTATATTCGTATACTTAGGGTTATAATTTAATTTACATTATTTTAGTCTGTCCATGTCTAATATATATCTCACTAGTTAAAGTGTATGATAATATATAGTATGACCTTTTTATTTGAAAAAATATAATTGTAATACAATAAAGAAATATTTATCTGAAAATCAATCTTGACCATACATCAATTTAATCAAGATCAATGGTGCATGTTAATTTTTCATTACTATGGACTATGGAGGGAAAGTCTAAATGCTATTCTTGACATATAACTTCTAGTTTCGTTTAACTAGTTTATATATTACTAGGGACGGAGCTACCTTACCCGGAAGGGGGCACGTGCCCCCACAGATTTAAAAAAAAAATATAGCAAGTATATATATATATATATATATATATATCAGATTTTCTATAATTAATTATATTTATATAATAAAATAAGTAAAAGTAAACATTCCCAAATCTCAACTTCCCAATCCCCAATTCCATCACGTAAAACACCCCGGTCCCCCGCACTCCACTCGCTGATCTATCGCTCAAAATATGAAATTTGTGGGCTCCTCCTCCTCGATCCCACTCCTCCATAATCAACATCAAGTTTAACGATAATTCGAAGCTTCCATTCCATTCAATTTCAATTTGCAGGTTCGAAATTTATTCATTATAAATTGTAGTTTATATTGCAATATAAATTTATTGTGTCGCATCTTTCGGTCTTTGGATTCTTTATAGTAATTCATAAGCAATTTAGTTAGTGACTCAGTAGGATTTAGGAATTTCATTGTAGTGTTGGACTGTTGGGTTTTTGAATTGAATCTGATTTATGTTTATTGGATTATATGATTTCAATTTCAAGTAATAAGAGATTGAATTGTCAATTGTGTTGTGTATATCAGATTTTAGCCAGAAACTTGAAAGTATAATTCATGTGACATTTTAATTTATTTTGGAGAATGGAAAGATTTATAAAAGAGCATTGGAACCACCATTTGTTATTGGAAAAAAAATGATGATAGTGCCAAATCAAGTAGGGATGGTTTTGATGCAAAAGACCTTCCTATTGATCTGGGGTTTAGAATTCAGATTTTGGATTATAATTCAAATATTCGAGATGAAGTTCGAAGGGCATACATATTGAGGGGTCCTTGTCAACCAATGATGCATAATTTTCTTTTCACATCTTTTGGAAAAAAATCAAGGCATCTCAATTCTAATTGGTTTTCGGAATATGCAAATTGGTTGGAGTATAGTATATCCAAAGATGCCGTATTTTGTTTGTGTTGTTATCTCTTTAAATCAAAATCTGGAGAACAAACACATGGTGACTTTGTTGGTGAAGGGTTTAGGAATTGGAAAAAAGAGGAAAGATTGAAAGAACATGTCGGAGGTCCTAATAGTGCTCATAACAAAGCTTGGGCATTATGTGAAGCTTTGAAAAATCAGAAACAACATATCCTATATGCATTTGACAAGCAGACAGATCAAAATCGAAGAGATTATCAGAAAAGATTAAATACATCAGTGGACTGTGTTCGATTTCTTTTACGTCAAGGGCTTGCATTCCGTAGTGATGATGAATCAAAGAATTCACTTAATCGAGGTAATTTTCTTGAGCTTTTGAAGTTTCTAGCTGATCACAATGATGATATTAAATATGTTATAAATAGTGCTCCTGAAAATCTCAAATTGATAGCACCTTGTATTCAAAAGGATATTGTGAATGTTGCTGCGGTGAAAACAGTTGATATCATTATGGAAGAGATTGGAGGTGCACTATTTTCTATTTTAATTGATGAATCTCGTGATATTTCAATGAAAGAGCAGATGGCAATTGTGCTGCATTTTGTGAATAAGGATGGTTGTATAGTTGAAAGATTTGTCGGTGTTGAACATGTTGCTAGCACCACTGCTCTTGCACTAAAAGGAGCAATTGATTGCTTCTTTTCTAGACATAACTTGAGCATTTTGAGGTTGCGAGGTCAAGGTTATGATGGAGCTAGTAATTTGCAGGGTGCATTTAATGGTTTAAAAGCTCTTATTTTGAAGGAGAATCCATGTGCCTTTTACATTCATTGTTTTGCTCACCAACTTCAACTTGCTCTCGTAGCTGTTGCAAAAAAAACCCCTCTAGTTTCTGCACTATTCTCCTCAGTCACTAGTGTGGTAAATGTTGTCGGGGCTTCTTCTAAAAGGTGTGACATTCTTCATCAAAAAGAAGCTGAGAAAGTTTTTATTGCCCTCGACAACGGTGATCTTTTAAGTGGAAAGGGTTTAAATCAAGAAACAACACTGAAACGCCCAGATGATACACGATGGAGTTCTCATTATAATACTTTGATTAGTTTGATTACTTTGTTTTCTTCTACAATCAAGGTTCTTGAAGTAGTTGTGGGAGATGCGGTAAGTTACGAGCAAAAGGGTAAGGCGACTAATTTATTGGTATTGATGAAGTCATTTGATTTTATTTTTACCTTACACTTGATGAGAGCCAACTTAGCAATTACAAATGAATTGTCAAAGGCATTACAAAGGAAAGATCAAGATATTGTCAATGCGATGGCTATTGTGAAAATAGCCAAGAAACGGCTACAAATGATGATTGATGAAGGATGGGATGTTTTTTATGATCAAGTTTCTTCATTTTGTAAGAAAGAAAATATTAAGGTTCCAAATATGAGTGATAAATTTGTAGCTCTATGGAGATCAAGGCGTAAAGCTCCTGAAGTTACAAATTTGCATCATTATTGATTTGATGTGTTTTGTTCTATCATAGATATGCAGCTTATGGAGCTAAATGATCGTTTCAATGAGGCAAATACAGATTTGTTACTTTGTATAGTATGTTTATGTCCAGATGACTCATTCTTGGCTTTTGATAAGAATAAATTGATCCATCTTGCTAGATTCTACCCTCAAGACTTCTCTACATTTCATATTGAGGCACTTGCAGATCAGCTTGAAAATTATATCGTTGATATGCGTTCCGCTGATGAGTTTGGAAGACTAAAAGGTATTGGAGCTCTTGCACAAAAGATGGTACAGACGAAGAAGCACGAGGTATATCCATTGGTTTATTTGCTTATATCACTGGCTCTCATTCTTCCTGTTGCCACTGCTACAGTTGAAAGGGTATTTTCTGCAATGAATATCGTAAAAAATAGTCTTCGCAATCGGATGAGAGACCAATGGATGAATGATAGTTTGATTGTACATATTGAGAAAGAAGTTTGTGATAGGGTTGATAATGAGTCGATCATGCAAATGTTCCAGTCGATGAAAAAGCATAGGTTTCAATTGTAATAGACTTGAATTATTGTATAGTAAAAAAATTCTTAACGTATTGTATATATATCTTTATTTTGTGCCCTCCCCCCCAATCAAAAATCTCTGGATTCGTCACTGTATGTTACAGATACATTATGTCATCATTTTGAGGTGTCTTGACCACTGTATCAGTTGCCAGGGGCTGAGCCAAATCGAGACATGAATTTTCCAAAAACTTGGGGGTATATACGTAAATTCATACTCTTTTCATTCTATTCATGTTGTCTGCTTATTGTTGGGTACAAGAATTAAGGATAAATGTAAAAAGAAAAAAGGTGGATAAATCCCACCCTTTTAAAAGGTTTTAAAGATTAATTATTTTCTTAATTAAAGTAAATAAATTGAGTGAAACGTGCATTTAAAAAAGAGGCAAATTTTGAAATAGCCATAATGATCATTAAAATATAAATTTTGGCACACCTTTTTCAAAAATATAAAATTTGGCCATTTTTTTTCAATTCGGGACAAAATTACCCTTAATGAAACGTGGAGCGGGTCAGGTCTGACGCTGGCGAGCTCTGGTCGGTTCGGGCTGGGTATCAGGCATTTGGTACATCTGGTACAAATTTAGTCTTATTAGTACCAACTGTTCTAGTACATATGGTACAAATTTAGCATTATACAAGCCGGTCTATTAGTTCCCCGTGAGAAAAACAATTATTCCAGATTCGATACTATTGGGACGAATTCTCGAATTAGTTCCAGATGTTCCAAGTTATGACATGGTACTCTTGAGACGAATATTCTAATTATTCCAAGTTATACTGCTCCGATTTTGCGGCTCCGCCTTCGCTCCAATTACTAATATAAGGATAATCGTTGGACAACAATTTAGATTTCTTCGGTTCGCTCCGAAGCCTTCGGCTCCCCTCACTCGAATCTTGATCAAAGAAGAAGCGGTAAACAATATGTTTGGTTGTTATATAAATTTTTTCGAGTTTTATTTTTAAGTGAAATTTTTCAAAATTATTAGTTACTTTTGTAATTCAATCACTCCGAGTTTTTTATCGCAACAAATAACATTAATGATGAGTAGAGTTTATGCATCTGAAAAAATTTTGAATATATAATCATAAATCTTTTAAATTCGATTAATAAAAAAATATTTTCCTACGCATATTTATTTCATATAATAATACTTGTTAATTAGTTGACGCTTTTATAACAACCTCGATCCAATTTGTGTTAAGACTTTAAATAAAAAAGGCAAAGAAGTAGTAATTCGTAAAAATCGGAGTATCCATCCAATCTCACATGGATCCACTCCACCGACGCAATTCCCCCATTTCCCCCCCACCCACCACAAACCAAAACGTACTCGCTAAGCTTAAAAAAATCAACTCCCCTCCGCACCCTATAAGTACTCTTCCTTTTCGCTCCTTCAAATTTGCCGAAAATTATTCCCCAAATCTCCTCCAAAAACATGGCCGCAGTCGCAAATTCCTCCCCCGCGATCCTCCCGATCTCCAACAACCCTTCCGCGCAGCCGCACTCCGCCGCCGGTAACCAGCAATTGTCCTCCAATTCCCCTATCCGCGCCTTCATCACCGCCATCTCTGACAACATCCGCTTTGGCCTCGCCAACCGCCGCCCCTGGTCGGAGGTCGCCGATCGCTCCGCCTTCTCCAAGCCGGAGTCTCTCTCCGAAGCCACGCTCCGATTGCGGAAGAATTACAACTACTTCCGCACCAACTACCTCACCATCATAACCGCCGTGCTCGCCTTCTCGCTCCTCACCAATCCGTTCTCGCTCTTCCTCCTCTCCGGTCTCCTCGCCGCCTGGCTGTTCCTCTACGTCTTCCGCCAGTCTTCCGATCCGCCGATCGTCTTCTTCGGCCGCCAATTCTCCGATCGGGAGACGCTCCTCTTCCTTATCGTTTCCACAATCGGCGTGATCTTCCTCACCAGCGTCGGATCTGTACTCGTGTCGGCGCTCATGATCGGCGTCGCCATTGTCAGTATGCACGGTGCTTTTAGGGCGCCCGAAGATTTGTTCCTAAATGAGCAGGAGCCGCAGAGCGGCGTTCCCGGATTCCTCACATTATTGAGTGGTGGCGCGGTTGCTACTTCTCAATCTCAACCGCCAATTCAGGCTAGGGCTTGATGATTCGGCGTGCGCCGACGGTAGTGACGAATAAATTCTACATTTGTTTTTGTTTTTTTTTTTCTTCTTTCTCTTGCAATAATGTGCTGTGAATTTGATTACCGATTCGGTAATCTGATATACGATTAGTTAGATTTATATATATACACATGAATTTTAATTCTGAAATGTTAATAGCTGCGATGGGATCCCCAAAATATTACTGTGTTTGTTTTGTGAGTAAGTATTTATCCTATCCGGCAACATCTAGTAGATTTCAAGTTTACTTACGTTTCAATCGGAGCCTAGATCAGACTTCAGAATAATTTTGCAGTATAAATGCAAAATTTACACTCCAGTCAATGCAAAGTTGGGGTTCATGTTATCATTCATGCATGTCATAATTTTAGATCAATGGGAACTAGCCTTAAAAGTTGGAGCTGTGTAGTTATGAAATAAGACTTTCTAATTTCTTTCTGCAGATTGGTGGATGCCCTGCCGTAATGATATTTTTGGAGACAATTCATAATAGTCTGTCGAGATCCGGCTGGAATTTATTTAGAAATATAATTCTATACTTTTAAAATGAGATGAAATAAAATTGATCACAAGTTTATAAATCATAGTAGTAATGTATAATGTTATGGGTAGCCTTTGTAAATAACACGCTATTGTTTAAAAATCAGTAGTGAAATCATCTTTTATTAAACCCCGTTTATATCGTATTCCTTGTACTTTGCATCAACATTTTGTTGATATTATATGAACTTGTTTGGTTTGATTGACAAGGAAGGCTCAACAAAGTTTGATTGTTAAAATAATTCAACTTAATTAAATGATTTAACATGAATGATGGAGAACTCATTTGATCATATCAACTCTGATCATACTTACTAATTAATTGATAATTTACCCTCCTAAATTTAAGTTGATTATTAATCAACTAGACAATACACCAGTAGTCTAAATGTAAGGTGATTGTTAATCAAATAGACAATATACCAAAAGTCGTAATAATAATCCTAATCAATCAATCCAGACAAAAAAAAAAATTAATAGTAAAATAATTTGAATGGTGCAGTCATATCTTATCTTATCCTATTTATCTTTTATTTTAACAAATCGAGATCTCAAAAAGAAAAATCTATTACAAATCGAATATAGTTACTTTACTATCAAAATAACATAATTATTTAAATATTAATATCACAACAAATTAAGATTTTAAATATTCGCAAAAGTTAATAAAATCTCTAGAAATTAATAGAAAAGAAAATGGCCGAGGCCGAGGCCGTGTCTAAATGGGTTGGCCCGTCACCAAAAGGGGCCTAAAATCTCAACCTCTGGTGAGCCTATTTGTAGCCCTCCATATCAACAAGGGTAATTTTAAACATAACTCTAAATTATACTCATAATAACTAATCATCGTATTATATTCTTAGTGGCCACATAATACAATTTTTAATTTACATCATTGAATTTAAAAGGGAATGAATCAATTACATTTGATAATTATAATATTCTTTTTGACACGAGGAAGGGGAGCTATGAGTTCGAACCCTAAATCTCACTGTTTCTTGAATTTTTCTTGAAGAGCTGGATGGCGAGTACATATAAGTTTTGTCTTATGACTCTAAACATATAAATTAGACTAATTCATGAGCAACCTCTAATCCTATGTACCATAGCTTATAGTAGGACATTCTAAAATTAAAATCCTGATAATATGATATCAATTGAATGAGTAAATGATAATTTTACCTAAATCAGTTCACGGTAAAAATATACTCCGTATTAGGTTAACGTTAATCTTTAATTAATTTAGATGGCTTTTAACGTTAGTTCTTGAATGAACATAGGATGCTAAATCTGGTATAGGTTATATAAAAAAAAAAAAAAATTATAAGGAAACGAAGTTGGAAAATGAACAAACAAAAACAATATAAAATTAAAATGATGGTAAAACAATGGTTTCTGTCCGACCAAATTCTGCAAATAAAATGTGAGTAACATTAATAATAAAGTTGGGAGGAGTAGAGGTGGAATAAGTCAAGGCGTTTAACGGTCGTCCGGTCAGTGACCATGCAAACTCAAATTATAGCCGTTACAGTATAGGTGGGCAGGGCTGGCCCGCGCCAAACACGGGTAGGTTTTTTCCACCCCAAATTAATCAACTTTTTTTCTCTCAACCCCAAAAACAACCTCTGCTACCAAAGTAACTAGCCGTTGCGATCAAACTTAACCTCACTCTTTCTTCCTTGACCCGACCCGCTCTTAATATTCTTCACTAACCATAGAATTACAAACAGCATCCTCTCTCTCTCTCTCTCCATACCTCTCCAATAAATCATCTGTACTGAGCTGCAGTCATACCAAAAAAGCTGAGCCCCAGTGGCTTAAAAGATATCTCACACTAAAATCTCTCTCTCTCTCTCTCTCTCTCTCTCTCTCTTCTTAAACTTACCTAAGCTCAATCATTCATTGCTGCTTCTCTCACTTAGTTCATGGATGATTCAATTCAGCCGCAGCTCCATTATTCCAAAAAATTATTGGCGGGAAAAGCTAGATGCAGCATCTTCCTCAGCCTCCTTCTCCTCTTTTTTTCAGATTTCCGGCTCGTTTCCGGCGCGAAATGGGACGGCGTGATGGTGACGCGAGCTGATTTCCAAGCTCTGCAGGCTATAAAACACGATTTGGTTGATTTCAAAGGGGTGCTGCGGAGCTGGAACATCTCCGCCGCCGGCGCCTGCTCCGTCTGGGCCGGAATCAAATGCGCCGACGGCGAAGTCATCGCCATCCAGCTCCCCTTCAAGGGATTGGGCGGCCGGCTTTCCGACAAAATCGGCCTGCTCCACTCTCTCCGGCGGCTGAGCCTCCACGACAATGTCCTCGTCGGTCCGATTCCGGCGACTCTCGGATTCCTCCCCAATCTCAGAGGCCTCTATTTATTCAACAATCGCTTCTCCGGCTCCATCCCTCCATCAATCTCAAACTGCCCTATGCTTCAAACGCTTGATCTCAGCAATAATCAGCTCAGTGGAGTTATCCCTCCCGATCTTGCTGACTCAACCAGGTTGTATCGATTGAATCTGAGCTTTAATGGCGTTTTTGGGTCCATCCCAGTAAGCCTTTCTCGCTCTTCCTCTCTCACCTTTCTCGCTCTTCAACACAATAATCTCTCTGGCTCTGTTTCTGATTCTTGGGGCAGTACCTCTGTTAACACTTCTTATCAGCTTAAGTCTTTGAGTCTTGATCATAATTCTCTTTCTGGAAAAATTCCCACTTCTCTGAGCAGATTGTTTTTTCTTGAGGAGTTGGATTTGAGTCATAACAAATTTGATGGGAATATCCCTGATCAATTAGGAAATTTGTCTTCTTTAAAAAAGATGAATCTTGGAAACAACAATCTTGATGGTCTAATCCCAGAAACCTTTGAGAAACTGCAAAATCTCTCAGTTGTAAACTTGAGCAGGAACAGATTTAGTGGCGGAATCCCAGACATCATCGGCAACATCACCTCCATCACCTTTCTTGATTTCTCCGAAAACAACCTCACCGGAGAAATCCCTCCTTCTCTCTCCTCTCTCTCTCATCTCACTTCATTTGATGTATCCTACAACAATCTCTCCGGCGCCGTTCCATCTCTTCTATCCAAGAGATTCAACTCCACCTCCTTCGCCGGCAACATCCAGCTCTGCGGCTACAGCGCCTCGACTCCGTGCCCGTCGCCGGAACCCTCAACCAGCCCAACGTCGCCGCCGGAGCGCCACCGCCGCAAACTAAGCACTAAGGATATAATCCTCATTGCAGCAGGAGCCCTTTTGCTAGTTTTGCTAATTCTTTGCTGTGCATTGCTCTGTTGCTTGATCGGAAAGAAAGCATCCTCAAAATCCAAGAATGGAAGCAAGAGCGGAGCTCCAGCTTCGAGTACGAAAGCAGCGGCGGCCGCAGCAGCAGATGTCGAAAGCGGCGGCGACGCCGGAGGGAAATTAGTCCATTTTGATGGGCCTTTTGTTTTTACAGCTGACGATTTGTTGTGTGCTACTGCAGAAATTATGGGAAAGAGCAGTTATGGTACGGCCTACAAAGCTACGCTTGAAGATAACAATCAAGTTGCAGTGAAGAGGTTGAGAGAGAAAATCACCAAACCTCAAAAGGAATTCGAAGTGGAAGTTTCGAATCTTGGAAAGATTAGACATCAAAACATCTTGGCTTTGAGAGCTTACTATCTTGGCCCTAAAGGAGAGAAGCTTCTTGTCTATGATTACATGCCTAATGGAAGCCTTGCATCTTATTTACACGGTATATATATGTTACATTTTCTTTCACATTAATTAGTGTTTGTCTATGGATTTCATGTTACGTGCATAATAATAATAATAATAATAATATACACGTGACTCACGTGCAGCTAGGGGACCCGAAACAACAATCCCATGGCCCACTCGAATGAACATAGCTTTAGGAATAACTAAGGGCCTATGCTATCTTCATACCGAGGTGAACCACATCCATGGAAATTTGACAGCAGCCAATGTATTACTCGACGAAGCCAAGGATCCCAAGATCGCCGACGTGGGCCTACCGCGGCTCATGACCAGCGCCGCCACCACCAACGTCGTGGCAACGGCCGGCTCTTTGGGATACCGGGCGCCAGAGCTCTCTAAGCTCAAGAATGCCACCACAAAAACAGACGTCTTCAGCCTGGGAGTCATCATACTAGAGCTCCTCACCGGAAAATCTCCGAGCGAGGCCAAAGACGGGCTCGATCTGCCGCAGTGGGTGGCGTCGATTGTTAAGGAGGAGTGGACTAATGAAGTGTTTGATGTGGAGCTGATGAAGGACTCTTCGAATGTCGGTGATGACTTACTTAACACGTTGAAGTTAGCCCTTCATTGCGTGGATCCGACGCCGGCGGCGCGGCCGGAGGCGGAGCAGGTGCTGCAGAAGCTTCAGGAGATTAAGGTGGAGGGCGGCGACGTCACCACGGCGGAGACGGTTGTGGACAAGAGTGAGTGAAAGAAGCTTGCTCATGTTTTGGGCATACTACTACTGCTACTACTATAGTTGTTTTTTGAGTATTGATTTATTTATTCATTTATTCGTTTGAAATCCGAGTTTTTGTTGTTTATTAGAAAATATATATGTGTATATAAAATTCGTTGAATTTTTGGGCCATGGAATTTTATTTTAGGTCTAGTCTTCATGTAATAAGTACTACTTGAGTAGTCAGTCTCTCTTTGTTTGTAATTATCACTTCTATATTAATGGATTTGTTTCGTTAAATGTTCTAACAAAATCTCTCTTGGCCGCATGGGCTAATGTTATTGGGCTTGATCAAAATTGACCAATACTGAAGGTTAAATAATGCGCCAACCTCAAAACGAAGTCCATGGGTTTGTTCAGATTACTAAGATCTATTTTCTCATAAAAGAGAAGAAAAGAAGGCCATAACTAAGTTATAATCTTTTGCCGATATTTTTGAAACTAAATGGTCCGTACTTATCAACGAGTTTGAGCTACATCTCGCTATATACTCCATCCGTCCCGTTCAATTTAGCTCATTTTTTCTCGACACGGAAATTAAAAATAAGAGAATTAGATGTAAATAGTGTGGTTAGTGTATTTTGTATAGATAATATTTAATTGTTGATGGTAAAATGGTTTTGAGTTCATTTTCACTATTCATAAAAAACATATTACTGTACACAGTCCTTAAATACTAAAATATTGTCTAATCTTTGCTAAAAAAGAAAACGAGTCAAATTGAATGGGACGCTTAAAAAGGAAAGCGAACCAAGTTGAACGAGACGGAGGGAGTATAACTTTGTAAACATTCAATTCCATGTATAATAATTCTGTACATAGTTGAGGACTCAATATTTTTTCAACATTGAACCTAAATCTCGCTATATGAATCATACATATATATTTAATATTTATCCCAATCTTGTCACTTAGACTAATGGTGCACTATGCTTATTAAAGTAATATGGATGATTAAGCCAAATGGTTCGATAGATTGCGACCACATCGTAATTAAATAATCATCAATCATCATATATCTACCAAAACAACAAAATCCGTGATACTCAGCTACACTGAGAACATGCCCCTGGCCCATTTTAAGTCTATTATTATAGCTCCCTTTTCAAATTCGACTAGAAATGAAATGAAGCAATAACAAATTTTTATAGATTAATTATTTTAGTCCTTGCTAAACTATTATTGTGTTCTCACGATATTATTCGATAACCTACCTAATTAGAAATCTCTAAAACTAACAACCTAAGTGCTTTATCCCCTAAGAACATCCACAACCTTTACGCCTAGGGGTGAAATTTAGTGTGCGCATTGGTGTGTGATAGAAGACATGATAACATTAACGCAAATACTCCATGCGACCGGGTGCGTGGTGCATGTAATACATGCATCAGCTGCCCACGGGCGGCGCGTGTATTACACGCGCCTGTATTTTTTTTCGATTTTTTTATTTTCAGCATTCTGTAATTTCGTTTTTTGAATTTCAGTTTTTTTTCCTTTTTTTTAATTTCAATTTTTTTTTAAAAAAAATCACTTATTTTTTCCACCTTTGTTTTTGTTTGCCTCTTTGTTTTTTTGTTTGCCACTTCTTCTTTGGTCAAGATTCGAGCGAGGGGAACCGAAGGCCTCAGAGCGAGCCGAAAAAGTCCAAATTGTTGCCCGACGATTATCCTTATATTAGTAATTGGAGCGAATGCGGAGCCGTAAAATCGGAGCCGAAGGCAGAGCCATAAAATCGTAGCCGAAAAAAAAAACTGAAATTAAAAAAAATCGGAAAAAAAATTGACTGGGTCAACGGATCAACCCGACCCGGATCCGGTCGCATGGCATAAGACCTGCTGCACCAGAGACCTTCTCTAACATTAATTAGTTTTTAAGAAATTGAATCTTTCATTAATTTAAATTAAATTAAAAAATTATACATTATTTAAAATAAACTCTAGATTAAATTAATTTAAATAAATTGAAAATTACAGTGATTAAAAAAATACGGTCATCAACTTTGTGCCTTTCACCTCTGCCACGACATATCAGCGAATTAAGCCGACAAGTAAGGGTTGTTGGGATCTATTTGTAGGAAGAATAGGAGATGAATAGAAAAAAAAATGGAGACGAAAATGAGGTAGAAAAGTGAATAATGGTGTGGATTTAATGTAGAAATATGATACTACCATATATAGGTACAAATTATAATAATAAAAGGGGTGAAAAGACCACAAAACTGCTCCACTGACTAGCCTATGGATGCCATGAATTCAAATTCTGATGGTGGAGGTGGAGAAACGTGCTGGTTCGTTGTTAGGCTGGCTCGAGCCCGCGAACGAGCCCGCCATTGTGAATGTTTTTAGAGCATGTTTGATTTAAATGATTAGATGTGATTGATAAATAATCAAATCTAATCAAATATTTGATTTAAATGATTCGTCCGTGACCCGTGTTCACATTTTGGGCTGATAATTAATCATCCATCTAGATCACAGTGTAATTTACAATTTTGCCCTTCATTTTTTTCCTCCAATTAACATTTATTCATATATATGCAGCAACGTCCAAACTCCTCTCTCTCTTAAAATCTCTCGATTCCGCAGTGATTTCCGGCTGTGGGGCTTGCGGCGGCGGCGGAGGCGGGTGGCTCCGCCGCGACGAGTTTCTCCGTCGGCCGTGGACTTTGCTGCTGCTGATATCACCCACTTCTGCTGCGGAATTAGGATGAGTTTTTCTCTGTTATGAAGGAAAAAATCAATTGGGTGGGGAAAATGTTGATTAATGTGAAGGGAAAGGTGATAGATATAAGGGGGAATGTATGTATAGATAGAAATCAGAAGTGGTGGGGAAACAGTAAAAAGGGAAGTGGAAGAGGAATCAAATGATGGAGATGAGATGGGGGGGAGGGGGGTTGTAGACGGTGGCAAATGCGGTGGCGTGAACACGTGAAGCTCCTTGTCCTCCTCCACCTTAATATATATACTACTCCCTCCGTCCCGTTCAACATGTCTTGTTTCTTTTCGGCAGAGAGATTAAGAAAAGAAAGATTAAATATAAATTGTATGTTTAGTGTAGTTAATAAAGTAATATAAATTATATTTTAATTGATAAAGTAATATAAAGTGATTTTGAAATGATATAAATGAATAAATTAATTTTTTAATTATTTCTCTAAAAGTAAATAAGACATGTTGAACGGAACGTCTAAAAAGAAAAGTAAGATATATTGAACGGGATGGAGGAAGTAGCATATTTGTGAATCGAAAAGTAGAATCAAAAGTCATGATAATCATGACATTTTCTTATCTAAATTGTTGTTTTGTTTCATTTATGAAAAAATTACATATTTGTAACTGTAATTGTTTTTTTTATTTATTAAAAAAAGAAAAACATTGAGCTAGTAATTGATTTGGCTCGTGAATTCAGAAATAATGGAAATTGCAAAGGTAAAGGAAGGGTGAACACTAAGAACAGCCGTATATCTTATTAAATCGGTAATTTAGAAATTTTATCACATCTTAATCATAATCCTTCAATCCAAATAACTTATGACAAAAACTCCTGTACATGTTCTCTACCATGCAGATGCCCGCGATCCAATCCGGTTGATCCGAGTTTGATCCCTTGTGACCAGATTTTTTTTTTCCAGTATTTTTTTTACCCCTTTTGTTTGTTTGCCGTTTCTTCTATGGTCAAGATTCGAACGAGGGGAGCCGAAGGCCTCGGAGCGAGCCAAAAAAGTCCAAATTATTGCCCGCCAAGCGGGTCGGGTCGCAGCCCATTTCCACGGTGCATGCGTCTGCACCGGAGTCTTACTCATAACTTATTCTAGGATAACTAAAATTATAATCAATCAATCCAAACATTTGATAAATAATATTATAATTAATCCAAACATTTGATAAATAATTCAAATACTATAATCATATCCTATTAACCAATTTCATCCTATCCTATCCTTCAAACCAAACGTGGCCTTAATGAATTTGAAATTGTTTATGAAAATGAAGACAAGAAATTTTTAAAATGAAGAAGAAACTTATGAAGCTTAAAAGCCCATGAAGAAGCACACCATGCTAATCACAATCAAGTGTCGTACAATCAAGTGTAATATATTATTATTACTAGTTAGTGACCCGTCGAATTGACGGAGATTAAAGTTATGTTTTATTTTCTATGTATTAATTTCAAAAATATATTAATTATTATTATTATTATTAAAAAATATTACTAGTATTAAAACAGAAACAAAAATATTTCCAATCGAACGAAGAAAATAGTGATGAAAAGGCGATATTGGATTTTAGGGGCGGCCCCCTTTCCCTCCCAGTTAGATGCTTTGTACCTGCGCATGATAACCAACTAGATTTATCCATACGCAATTGCATTGCATGATGTTTTAATTGGTGTTTCGATTTATAATGTTATGTTAGATTTTAAATTTTGAAATTCAAATCACCATCAATTAATAGAATTGAAATATAAAAAGGCACAAAAACATACTTTATGAAAGGGAAGGTGCCAGGAATATCTCGCAGAGGGGTTCAAAAAAAATTAATTTATAAACAAAATTTAGTTCATATTAGGATAAGAGGAAACTAACAAAAAAATACCAAAATATAAAAAACACTTCTTTTATAGCTTATCTTTAAAACACTCTTTCGTATACCAAAATCCTGTAAAAGTACTAAAATACCCTTAGCTTTCAAAGTCAACCGTGTCATACTTTTGACTGCGCACGTGGTCACGATGGGAATGTCACGATGGGTTGTTCACGATGGAAATCCCATCATGAGGTCACGGTGCAGTCCCATCGTGTGGTCACGATGGCACTTCCATCGTGACCACGACTGATGCATGCGAAACTCATTAATGTATCTGCACATTCGATTTGGTGAATATTTTCGGGTGTACTAGATAATAAATGAAGCCACTGAGGTTGGTGGTGGTAGTAATGGGGAAGAATAATCCTCATTCAAACTCATAACCTCACATTCAAAACACAATCAACAAACATACACCCAAAAAACAAAAAAAAACCAAGCATCCAAGATCTCGCCCAAGAAGAACGAAAGCATCAACGGGGGCTCCGTGGCGTTCCTTACTTCATACAAAGGTAAGCATAATATGTATAATGTTTGTTCATTTGATATAAGTTGCTGCTGAAATTAGGGTTATTGTTAGGGTGAAATTAGGGTTTTTGAAAATATAATACAAGATATGTTTCATCTTATGTCATGAAATATGTTATTTTGTTCATATAATGGTGTCTTAAATTAAAAACTTCATGGTATCGTGGGGTTAAAAGAAGTTGAAATACCTAGTTCTAAGCTAAGCACACGAATTCTGCTATGGTCACGATGGACAAGTTCACCGTGTTCACGATGGTGATCACCATCGTGAGGTCACGATTCGTGAGGTCACAGTGACAACTGCCATCGTGAGATCACGATCGTGAGGTCACGTTGACAATTGCCACCGTGAGCTCACGAATCGTGACCTCACGATGGTGATCACCATCGTGACCAGCACAGATGTGTGCTAAACAAGTATTTTCATTGATTGTTTACACTTCATTTTTGTATATTTTCTTAATTTCAGATGTCTTTACGCCGTATTATTATATATCACGGCGGTCATTGGGAGCGATCGACATATATGGACGGGGATTTATTTGTTGTCTACATCGACCCCGGCACGATTAATCGTGCTAACCTTGTGGAACTCATTAGAGAGGGTTTGAATGGTGGGAAGGAGACCGAATATGTGTTATGGTACCTCACAACCATTAACGGCATGAAAGCAAAAGTGCTATTGCGGGGCGATTTAGAATTACTTCGATGGTTAGCGGACCCTAAAGAAGATCCTGAAGTTTATGTGATTGAAAACCGCGGGAACTCCGCCCCCGAAGTTAATGTGAGAGGTAGCACCTCGGGTGCACAAGATGATAGTGACGATGGTGATGATGATAAATATGATGAAGATTATGAGGAGGATGAAGCGGTGTCTACATCCGAAGATGAAGAGGAAGATCGTCGTAAAGATTTGCTTGAATTATTGAAAGAAGAGTTTTATGCTTGGATTGGACAGCCGGCACAAATGGATAGGCTCATGGGGCATCGACACTTTTCATCGGACCATCAATCAGAAAATGAGGTTGAGCATGAGCGTACACAGCGCAATTGGATCATTCCACATCCTGACATTGAAAGCGCAATACCGTTGGCGTGGGTTGAGCGGCCTATCGTCATCAATGGTAGTCTCGAGGTAGGATCGATATTTCGATCAGTGCAAGAGTTGAGGATAGCTGTAGGAATGTATCATTTGGAGCACTTTGTGGAGTGTAAGACCGATCGCTCCGCTTCGAACCGTGCAGTGTACCTATGTAGGAGTGGTAGAAAGAATTGCGCGTTTAGGTTGTGTGCTACGGAATGTGCAACTCTTTTTCGGATTACTAAGTTGACATTGGAGCACAGTTGCCGATCAGATTTGAACCGTGATGCACGTGCAAGGTCGGTGAGTAGCGAGGTGGCCGCATTTTATTTTTCTAAGAAATTGATAGATGAGAAGGTCGTTCTGAGGCCTAAGGAGATGATGGCAGAGATGCGCATGCGATACGGCGTTCAAATTTTATACAACTTTGCCGTCCGAACAAGGCAACTAGCGATAGAGAGAATGTACGGTAACTTCCCCTCGTCATATCAGAAGATTCCGTCGTATTTGTATTTGTTGAAACAACGTAATCCTGGGACTGTATACGACTTGCAGACGACTAGTGAAGGAATGTTTTGTCACATGTTCCTTGCCCTTGGACAGTGTATTAGAGCATTTGAGCAGTGTCTTCGCCCTGTGCTCATAGTAGACGGGACTCATCTTAAGGGTAGAAACAAAGGAACCTTATTTGTTGCCTGCACGAAGGATGGGAACGAGCAAGTGTTTCCGCTTGCAATTGACCTTGGTCCGATTGAGAACGATGAGTCGTGGACTTATTTTCTCTATAACCTACGCAAATGCTTCAATCCACCCGAAGATTTGTTGATAGTGAGCGACCAACATAAGAGCATTAGGAATGCAGTTCGAACCGTCTATCCAAATGCGTTCCACGGATTGTGCTATCACCATCTGCAGAAAAATTTGACCCCATACGGCAAAACTGTGGCCACACTCTTTTATGAAGCAACATTTAGTTATCGCCACGAAGTGTTTGAAAACTTTTTTGAATTGTTGTACACTGTAAGTCCTAATGGTGCTCACAGAAGACTTTCTCAAATTGGACCAGAGAGGTGGGCTAGGCCAAAGTGTCCTGTGCGGCGCTATGGATTACTGACATCCAATGCTGTCGAATCCGTGAACAGTGTTTTGTGGTGGGGAAGACGTTTACCAGTGTGCTCATTACTTGAAACATTTCGCCACACATTGGAGGATTGGTTTGACGAGCGGCGTACTGATGCTGAATCGAGAGATCATGTGTTGACTTTCACTACATTCAACAAGCTTTCTCTATCTGTGCAAGCGAGTC
Source organism: Schizonepeta tenuifolia (assembly GCA_029490685.1). Classification (NCBI taxonomy): domain Eukaryota; kingdom Viridiplantae; phylum Streptophyta; class Magnoliopsida; order Lamiales; family Lamiaceae; genus Schizonepeta; species Schizonepeta tenuifolia. Next base: position 95,405,750 of record CM055956.1, read on the forward strand.
TCCATCTTCCTGTTCGAGCAATCACCGACCATGTTTATAAAGTAGACGAAGATAATCAACAATATGAAGTGGATCTTCAAAATTGGACGTGTGATTGTCGTGTCTTCGATGAGGATAGGATTCCATGTAAGTATGCTACTGCCGCTATAAGGTAAAATCTATATTATTTGTTATAATTTTCTAGTATTTTTATATTCATTTTGTATGTAAGTAATTCTATTTTTCCTATTTTAACAGGCGGGCCGGTATTGGTTTGAACGTGTACGATTTCGCACATAGATATTTCAAACAAGACGGCCTAAGACAGACTTATGCTGAGCATATCAATCAAATACCACACCCCGATGAGTGGAATGTGCCGCCGGAGATCAAATCAATTAGGGTTATCCTCCAGAAGATGTACGTCAGGCCGGTCGTCCAAGAACGAGTCGTGCTCGGTCAGCAGTTGAAGGCACGAGAGCACGCCGTCCTCAAGTTTGCTCAAGGTGTGGTGGATCTGGGCACAACAGAAAAAAATGCACGACATCTATTCCCCCTGGTGGAGTCGATTTGAATATCCCTCTCCAACAAACAGAGGATGAACAAAATTTTCATGATTTTGGGGGTGTAGAATCAAGTCAACGACGCCGGAGGAAAAAAAGATGTAGCAATTGTCGTCGTGAGGGTCATGATATTAGAGCATGTCCTAACCCAATTGAAGATGAAATATAGGAGTAACAGAACTTGTTGAGTTTATGGCATTGTATTGACCTTTTTAAACCTTTAATATCTGTTATTATGTTCAGAATTTTTGAGACAGGTATTATTTGCATACATGGATGATTTTTGGTGTGTCTCTGTCTTGATCACGATGACAAAACCATCGTGACCTCACGATGGTATCTGCAACGTGAGGTCACGACGAGCCATCGTGAAGTCACGATGAAGGAACAGCCGTGACCTCACGATGGTCACTCCTATCGTGACCTCACGATGGTGATCCCATCGTGATGAATCCAGATTTCCTTATAAAGTACTACAGAATCTCAAACTTTTTATTTCAACCATACGTACATTACCTTCTTTTCCACCAATATCCAACATATATCATTATTATCTCATTCCTATCTCCCTCTTCCCTCTTTTCAATACCTCCGCTTCTCTTGTCCACCGCCGCCCCCACCGCTCGTTTCCGATTAGAGGTACGTTTCTTCGAAGTTATGAAATTATCTTTTGTTTTATGTCCGATATATGTTGTTTTTTAATTCGGTTTGCTATGTTGAATTTCGAAGATGTTGTTTTATGTGTCAATTGTTGAAGTTGGTTGGAGATGTTGATGTTGATAATGATGTTCGATTTATGTAAAATGTGGCAAATTATTGAATTTAATTGGTTGATGTTGATGTTGATGTTTGTCTTCACTTTATGTTTTGTCGCATTTGGATGGTTGTAGATGTCGACCAACCCATCCGATTCAAACTTGAACTGCCTATCAGGAGACAAGCCCTTTTTTGATGTTATCCTAGCCAAGTCACATGTAATCCCGGATGCATCTCCCAACCCTTATATGTGGGCTTCCCCTTAATATGCTTGAATTCTGTATCCTTCGGATGTAGGAGTTGCAGCTCGGCACGCAAAACTTGCTATCAAATTGACAACATACAAGATTAATATCATTTTTAAATATTTATAGTAGAATATAAAGAATATATATTAAAAACTTACAAGTAACTGAGTGCCGATAATGATCGTGTTAGTTGGCCCAATATTTGGAGCAGTCCGGTTATGCACTCGGATCCTCGTGCGAACCGAAAGCACGTAGAGGTCCATTACATCTTGATGGAAGTCCTCCTTCGGATCCTCCACCCGATCAAAGAATTGGTTTGTTAGACGATAACCCGTCTCAAACACGGGCACATAACACTCATATCCCTGCCGCCTAAAGTCACTATACATCATCCTCAACCTCTCCATTCTACTTTGTCTTGCACCCTGAAAAGGGGTGCGGAGAGCAGCAGACGGTCTACGTTCCCGAGGACCCAATGCAACATCACCTACCACCTCACCACCACCCTCCTGATCCGGCTCCTCATATTGAGCATCATCCTCATTAACCGGATCATCTACAACGCACTGCTGGGGAGTGTGTGAGCTGGAACCTTGATGCTCACTCGGACCATAGGTCAACTGCAAAGGTGTATGGTAAGGGAGCAGCTGCGTCGTCTGGTGAATAGGCTGCTGCGGTGTCTCTAGAATGGGCTGTTGCACTGTCTCGTAAGGGGTCGACATCGGCATTGGGCGAAAGAGCTGGGCAAACAAGTCCTGACCAATCTGCTGTGAGGACTGCGCCTCCTGATCGGCTTGGAACGGCCCAAACTGCTGAAACGGCTCATCACGGACTGTAACACCGACTTGAGGTTGCCGAGAAGGAGCCGTAAAGTCGTGAAGAGGGACTGGTGCAGAGTGGTCGAAAGTCTGCCGGCGAGAGTAACGGGAAGGCACCGGCTCAGAGTGTTGGGAAGTCTGCCGATGAGAGTACTGGAAAGGCACCGGCTCAGAGCGGCGGGAAGTCTGCCTCTCGTCGTGGTGGGACCCAACTGCAGAATGGTGTGACCGCATTGGAGAGTGCTTGGGCTGAACTGGAGGTTGCTGGGGCCGAACTGGAGAGGTCTGCATGTGACCAAAACCTGCAGCACTAGAGTGACGGGCCGGATCCCAGTCCTGGTCGATCCTACCGGTCTGCATCTGAGCGTCAAATGCCGAGGTAGAGTGACGGGCCGCGTCCAATGCCGTCCTACGACTCCTATTGGACTGTTGTGGAGGACTGTCTGGGCGCCTCATAACAAAAAACTGACTCATTTTCCGAGTCAGTTTAGCAAGGAAGCCGTTGTCAGATTCGTCGTCCAGAACACTCCTCAATCGGCGCTCAATCTCGTCCCCCCTGCTGCTCGTGCCCTCATCATGGAGGGGGCATGGTCGTCCGTGCAAACAACAAATCCTGTCTGGCTCTCCCGAGGGCCCCCACTGTGAAGTAAGAGGTGGTGAACTGCGAGGTGGTGAACTAGGAGGTGGTGGTGAATTGCGAGGTAGTGGGGTACCCTCCCGACGACGCTTCGACATCTGTCGTGCCGGGTCACCACGGACCACCCGTGCTGCTAACTGCTTCAACTTTTCCATAGTCTTCTATTTGGCATTCTTTGTAGTCGGGTTATTTCTTGAAGCAATTTGTTTGGGAGGTATATATCGAACATCAAAAGGGTCTCCATTTTCGAAGCTCAGCATGTAATACTCATAACGCTCTGCTTCCGTAGCTTCAAAATTTTCCAATACCTGAAGCTGCAAAGGTAATGAAAAGGTAATATTAGAATTTTAGAAACTAATATAGAGTGCATCATTGAATGAATGAAAAACATTATAAGATTATAAATGTACCCGTATATTATCGAAGAATTGACTGAAATTAACTTTCATCACTCTTGTGGCCCACATCAAGCACCGGGGCACTCTCTCGATGTGATCTTTGATTCCACATCGACCTCCCAACACCGGAATCATCTCATAAGTCCAAATCTGTAGAGCCCAAACCGGACCATAGAGGTGGTAGTCCTTGGGGACTGTCTGGGCGTTGTACACATAGTGACATAGTGCTCCCCAGGTGTACGAGCCCCATGGGAAGGCATCCCAAGCCTCGAAGTCTTCAACTAAAGTCCATGCCCAATCCTCTATGGTGGGTTTATCCCGACATAGGAGGAAATAATAGTAAATAAGCAAGTTGGCCGCCTTCAAATAGTCATCGATGTCTCTCCCAAGTTGTTTTCTGTTGAAGGCGTCGCACAACTCATTTGTCTTTATCTCTCGGCCGTTGAAAAATCTGTAGTGAATGCCAGTTCTAGGAGGTACATGAACTGCATAAGGATTAAATGTAGAGTTTCCAAAGTGAAGGCCGGTGATGAGAGCATATTCCACTGCCGTCATACGAAGGGTCGTATGACCAAGATAAAACCAAAGCTCATTCTCTGGTACCCGATTAGCACCAACCCCTTGCAACTGTCGGGCTATTGTTAGATTTAGCGCATTACTTGCACTCTGATTTCTTCTAGCATCAATCAACCGCCCCAACAACACCGGTTCTTAGAAAATTCTCGGCTTGATGATCACCGGATATTTCAAATAGAACTCGTCTAATCTCATCAAACACGTCTACCCTCATGTAAAGATTTACTTTAGGAGACGAGTACAACATGGCGGGTCTAATAAATTCATAATGTTCCTACAAAATCAATAAAACCAAGTATAAGTGCATGGTAACGTGTTATAATTCAACAAACCAACATAAACACAAGAAGATGAAGGATAAGGGAAAGAGCTCTCGGGTGACCTCACGATGGCCTTCCCATCGTGAGGTCACGCTGAGGTTTCCATCGTGAGCTCACGATAGAGTGTCATCGTGATCGGGCGATGGAAACCTCAACGTGACCTCACGATGGGAAGCCCATCGTGAGCACGCCAGAGCTCTTTCGCCGTCGTCTTCCCCACCTCCATCGACCCCGTAAGAACACCAAAACCAACACAACAAATGTCGAACTACCCAACACGAACAAATTCAAAAATCTCCAACTCTATTACACCAAAAATATTGTCGAAAACTAACTCTAACATATAACAATTTCTAACATGTAAAAACTAAAATACATGCATTCTCAATCGAAGACTTAAGCATGAATTTCGAAAAAAGAAAGGGCACTAACCGGTGGAATTGGGACTCGAAAATTCGAATTTTCCTCCGCTTCTCCGGAGGACGTCGACGGCGACTCATTGCGGCGGTTGCTCATGTTCTTCCGTTCACGACGAAGATGTCACGATGTCACGACGAGGAGGATGAGGAGATGTCACGATGAAGATGGAGAGAGAGAGAGAGGTCGGCGGTGGGGGGACCGATTTGGGGGAGAGAGAGGGAGATTGTTGGGTGGGGGGACCGATTTGGGGGGGAGAGAGGGATGGGGACGGCGGGTGGGTGGGGGTAGGGTTTATTTTGTTTTTTTATTATTTTTTTATTTAACTTTTATTTTATTATTTTGTAAGTTTGAGGGTATATTAGTCTTTAAAGATTTTTGGTATGTAAAAGAGTGTGAATTATAAATAGGCTATAGAAGATTACTCTTTTATGTTTTGGCATTTAAAAAGTTGGACCTCTTAGGATAGATATTTGAGAATCAACTAGCAAGATGTGCTCATAATTTTTGTACCACATCAAAAATCATATTCTTTCCGTCCACAAAATGGTTATCATTTTCATTTATAGTAGTAGGGCCCACATAATACATTATATTTAACCTTATACTCCCTCCGTCCACGAAATGGTTGTCACTTTTGTCATTTAAGTCTGTCCACGAAATAGTTACTACTTCTATTTATAGCAATAGGGCCCACATAATACATTATATTTAGGGTGCGTTTGATAGGACATATAAACTCCTACTAAATTATTTATCTGACTTTATCCTGTGTTTGGTAGCCTAAATTAACAATATGGATAGCCGTCCTAAAACTCGAGCCCGGTGCTATATCACTATTACACCCACTTAAATAAACTCACCTCTACCCCTTTATTATTTATGCTGAGCTATACAATAACCCACGCTATTATGACTTTACCAACTTTACCCTCACGATCGTCTTCTTCACATCGCTACCAACCAATCCTCTAACTACTACAACACCTTCATCTTCTTCCTAGCCACGCCGCTGGATTTCTCGATCTCGCCGCTATCGGCGATCCCTTCTCCCTCAGCCGCCAGATTTTCTTGATCTCGTCGTCGTGGGCGATCTCTTCTCCCTCAACTGATGGATTTATGTCCGGTTTGACTCTCGGATTGATGTCTCTTCTAAACTTTGAGTACCAAAACCCCATCCCATGATTTGGACGTTTGTCCGTTGTTACCCTCTCACTGTTTGTAAATAAGTTTTGCAATCTCAATCTTCACCAACTCCTACAAGTTTAGCCGCCGCCATCTGGGCTCCGATTTCTAATAACATTTTCTTAGGTAAAGAAAATGAATATATATAAATCATGATTGCTTATGGTTTTTAATCTTCAATTGGGGGAATTCTTGAATTTTGTTTATGTGGGTTCTGCCCGGTAACTGTTAATTTTAATTGATTCGGTCTTTGGATTGTAGTTTTATGTGATTGTCAATCTTAATCAGCTTGTTTTCTTCAAAAGGGGTCTTTTCATTTTCTTGAGATTGGTTGTAAGAATTACAACAGTGTGATTGATGGTTAATGGTTGATTTTTGTTAAATTCATAGGAATTTTATGCTCCCAACAAAAAAATTAGGATTTCAGTCGTGATTCATGTTGATTTTACTGAGATTGGTTAGATTTTACTTGTGTATTTTTTTTCTGATTTCAGAAGATTTTGTGCCAAACTGAGAGATGTTGATTTGTTGTTGTTCGATTTGTTTTTAATTTTTTTCAGGCATTTCGGTCTAAATCAATTTCTGAGGAGAATTCAACTGCAAATCCGGCAGTAGTTGCTTCGATTATCTTGGGCAGAGGCGGTGGCACTTGCCTCTTTCCGCTCACTAGCAGATGAGCTAAACCTGTTGTAGAACAAGAATTTTGCTAGCATTATATTGTTAAAAATAATTCAATGTTGTGGTATGCATTCTTGTTGTAGGTGTTATGTTTTAAGTGATGTTATCTTGTGAATAATTATGCATCTTGTTGGAGTTGTTATGTTTTGATTCAAGAAACTATACACTACAAAAAAACAAGCAATTAGAAACGGAAAAATTTCGTTGGTAAATCGCCGATTCTGTTGGTATATATTTTACCAACGGATTTGAGACGTCTTTAAAATGCTCGTCAGTAAAAATTTAACGAGGGACAACATTCCGTTGGAAATTTACCGACGGAATACCGACAAGAAATTCTATTGCTAAACGCCCGTCGGAGCTATAACGATGGATTAGTGACGGATAATCCGTAGCTATTGTTTTGTAGAAATTTACTACTTTTTTGTTTACCAACAGAATAGTAACGGAAATTCCGTTGCTATATTGACGAAGGGGCGTCGTTACACTCTTCGCACAAATAAATTTATAAAACACTTCTTGCCCAACAAGGTAGTAGTTAATGACAAGTGGGGTCGATCCCAAGGGACTTGGCGTAGATCTGCTCTTCAGGTAGTACTCAACAAAAGGGGTTATGGTCGAGATATATCTCAATATCCTGCAACTCAACAAGTGAAATATCAAATAATAAAGAAGTTTGGATTGAGATTTTGAATCAATGATCCTAATTACTCATTACTCGTTCATTGGTGCAAAGATATTCAATTACTTGATTTCATTACTTGGTTTAAGACAAAGATTAGTTTATCCCTAATGGTCACGAAGTCACGATATAAACACACTAAACCTATATCTATCCAATTTTACAGATCTTGACCAGAAGGCAAAATCTCCTCTTTTGATCAACAAAGTCACGAAGACACTTCAGTAACGATGTTGCCCAAAAGGCATTAAGAATAAATAGACCCAAGACAGTCAAGAGGTAGGTCAATACTGACTGCTCTCCAACACTCTTTACCTTCTTGGGCACGAGAGACTCTCTCGAGTTTAATCCCAAATCTTATTAATGACTTAATCTCAATATCTAGATGGTGATCAAGCATATGTCAATATCTATTAAGTCTAGACTTATTCCTAAGTGTTTCGGGAATAAAACTAAATAACGAACTTACACAATTCGACCTCACAAGTTTAGAACGAGTAAATAAGATCACGTCATCTACATCCAACCCAAAGAATAAATTTAGCTAGACATAATCTTAAATGAAAACACAAAACATATAAGGGAAATCATATTTGAAATTAAACTGGAAACGGTTACTGCTCAAAAACGTAAGTCAGCAACTAAAGTCTTGGCTTCAAGCCAGCAACTAAGAACTAGTGCAGAAATATTAAAAACGAAATGTAAAAGCAAATTTTGCCCGTATGACTTGTTTCTTCCCCCCTTTCACTCAATTTAAAATGCAGAACTAAGCTAAAAGAACTCTCTAAAATCCCCTCTAAACTCGAACTCCCTTTATAAGGTGAAGTCAGCCATATATATAGGCGATGGAATTAGGTTTAGGTTAAATTCCTTGTTGGTAAATGACTCCTTCCAAACTCATCCGCCTCCTTCCTTATCCATACAGCTGCGATTTACTTCCCTTCCATGGTAGAATTGATTAGGTTTAGCTAGGATAAGGAAAGAAATCTTCGATCCTTATCCTCTTCCTTGGAGAAAAAAAAATCTGCAGCTGCTCCGACTACATCTTGACTTCGACGTCTGCATCCTGTATCACTTCCTATGCTGACCAAGATCCAGGCGCCTCCGGGTACTCTGTCTGTTGGCTTCAAGAATATGGGGAGGTGCTTCCTGACTTGTAGGTTGAATAGAACGTTGTTGCCCAGCTACAAGCTTGATCCAACCCTATGTCCATTTGCATTGTATCGTCATCTCAGCATCTCAACAACAGATTTTCATCGGTTTCGCCCAAGATCCCACTTGTTCTTCCCTGCACACCATCTCTCGACTTTGTGTCCTCCCAGACACACTTTGACTCGATAAAAACTAAAAAGAACAAGAAAAACACCATAAAAGATGGACACAAATATGGGTTCATCATGTATACCAACGGAATGATTTCCGTTGGTAAATTCTTTAAATCGTAGAAATATTTACCCACGGATTAGTAACGGAAAATCCGTGGGTATATGGTGACAGATGCTTTTTCATTGGTAATTTTTCATGTTTTTTTTTGTTTTAGCCACGGATTTTCCGTCTTTATATAGAGATGGATTCTTATCCGTTGTTAATTTTTCTGAATTAAAATATTTTTTCCTGTATTTTTTTTGGACTTAAAATGAATACAAAAATATTTTGTTTGGACCTGAAATGAATACAAAATACTAGTACCAATTCAATAAGATTCCAATTCAACAAAATATACTAGTACCAATTCAACAAAATTACAACCTTCTCCAACAAACTAACACCATTCAATTCAACAAAATAAAAACCATCCTCCAACAAACTAACAACCATTCAATTCAACAAAATACTAATTACCAACAATCCAAGTTCAACAACAGAATAACAAATCATGTTCAACAACAAAATAATAATCCAAGTTCAACAATATACTAAAGAGTCTGAATACTAGTAATAGAGTCTGAAAATATTACTAAATAGTCCAAAAGTAAACTGATAAGTCAAGATGGCTCATCACCTAGAGGTGGACGAGGAAACTGACCCGAAGCCAACATCTGTTGCATCTCGGCAAATTGCTGCTCAAGGCGTTCACGTGCCTCGCGCTCAGCTTGTAGCTGCTCCTGTAACGTGCCGATGCGTGCCTGAAACATCTCCTGTGTCAAAGCAGCGGTGGAGCCGATGCTACGAGTAGAGGTCCTAGTGAGCTGGCTGACCACGAAACTTCTATTACCGTATCGCCTTGACTTAAAAGGTTGTGTGATCTCCTGATAGATCTCATTTAGATCAGTGCGTCCTTGTACAGCTGCAATCTGAGCAACTTTTGTCTAATTCAATGTAAAAGTTGACATATGTTAGAAAACATATGTACTTTATATGTATATAATATCAATTATATATTTAAAACAAGTAACAGCATGACTTACGTCAAGTTTTTCGTCCTTCTTTGTAATTCCCCCAAGAAAGTTACACTTGACAATTTTTATTAGGGCTTAGTTATAGAGGAGAATCATTCACATCCTAATTGGGAAGGCATTATAATTGTTAAATAAATAATTATTTTTTACTATTTGATCAAAATTTTAAATTAGTAATTAATTATTCGAGTTGATTATTGCCTGATTAGGGTATATAATTTCTTTAAAGCTTCCATTTTTAGTGTAGTACGTGTTAATTAGGATTAGTTTCATTATAATGATAATTTTATTCTTATAATATAATTCCTTAATTCATTATAGTATGTGTTAATTACTTATTTTTCAGTATTTCCATGATTCAATATCAATTTTCTATTTTTATTTTTTATTTTGAGGGACTATTCAATATAAATATTGAATCTTAACATGTGTAAATGTCTAATATACTAATGTAATAGTATAAACATAACAAAAATACACACGTTGATAACAATGTTAGACCTAGTACGTAGCTAATAAAAGCCACACTTACAAATAAGTACTTGGTAAATTAGTCAATTCATATAATAGAGTCAGTTAAGTTGATGTAATAACGCCTATCACCATGATTGATTCTGTAACAAAATTAGTATTACAACAAGGGAGCTAATTTTCAGTAATTCAATTCCTTAATAAACAAAACCAGAAACATCTCAACTACTCTGTCTCAAACAATCTTGAAACAGGTGAAAATACAACAAAACTAAAATGCAACATTAATCATCATAGCCCCCAACAAAACCAACATAATTCTCTTTTAAAGCAATTGGGAAGACAAAATAAAATGCAGTTTCATCTTCATTGTATAAGTCTGATAAAAACCAGCAAATAAAATGCATATAACCGATCAAAACATAAATATTTGAACAACTATGCCTTTGTGTTTTCACCTCCAATCAATATAAATTCGACAGCTACATTGCAAGCAATAAGAGCATCTCCAACGGGCTTGGCGTAGCCCGGGCGAAGGTGCTGAAGCCCGGGCGCAAGGAGGGCTTTCGCCGTTGGCGATGGCGAGGGCGGACGATGGCTTCGGAGCCCTGGCGCGGCGAAGCCTGGGGGCGATACGAAGAAAATGGAGGGGAGGAGGGACACGCGTCGCCTCCTCCCATTTTCTGATTTTTTTTTTTTTTTTTTAAATTCTGATTTGTAAATTTTTTTTAAAAAAAAGGTAATAACGGTAACAAACGGCTATTTGAGCTTTTCTGCTATAAATATGTCATCTATCTCCTCTCAAACATCCACACCTTCTCATTCTTCATTCTCATTTCTACATTCCAATTACATTCTCTTATAATTTTATTTTTTTCTTAAAAAATGGGAGATGATGAATTCATTGAGTGGTTCTCCAAAAATTGTCCACAAAACCCTCCTCCCTCTTCCCAATCGCCCAATCCAATTCCCTCACGACAATTATTCACCGGTAATAGTCCGTCGTTTTCAACCCAGCAACCTACTGGATATCCACAGTACTCCTCGCCTGGATTTGTGCAGTACTCGCAATCACCGGGCTTCAGCCACTTCAGTCACTCGCCGCCGCTGTCGGGTGCATTCCAGCAATTCTCGTCGCTGCCTGGTGGCTACCAATCTTTCCAGACATCTCCGTCTGCATATCGCCAGTTTAGAGGAATCAACCTCAATGACGAGGACGACCATGTCCCTGATGAGGATGAAGAAGAGAGTGAGGAAAACGAGGAGGAGCCGGAGCCACGTCGCAGAAAGGGAAAGGCCGCGGCCAAGGAAAAGGCATCGGCCAAGGGCAAGGGAAAAGGAAAGGTTGCGGAAATGAACTACGGAGCTCGAAGCGGGAACTACACGCCAGATGAAATTGAGTGGGTTGCCAAGTGCTATGTTGATATCGGGCTTGATGCGGTAAATGCAAACTATCAAAAGCTTGATAAATTTTGGGAGAGAATTGCCGACAAATTCAACCAGTTCATAGCTCCTCAACCACCTCGTGGTGTAGAAGCCATTCGATCGGCGTGGAAACGCGTCAAGACCGAAATTGTGAAATTCAACGAGCAATACATCAACTTCGAGAGAGAAAAAGCTAGTGGGCGGAGCGACCACGACCTCTACAAGCTAGCCGCCGATGGTTATCATGCAACCCGTGGCAAACATTTCATCCATCGGAAGGCGTGGGAGGTCGTGAAGGATATTCCCTCCTTCTGCAATCCGGATAAAAAGACCCAATCGAAGCGCTCCAAGACTAGTGAAGATGGTGGTTACACAAGTCATTCCAGCAACTCCACATCTGCAAACGAGGCCTCGTCGATGCTAGCTCGCCCGACCGGCATAAAGGTGGCGAAGAAGAGAAAGGGAAAAGTCAATCCGAAGGCGGCGGCCGTGCAAACAATGGGCGGCATCCAGGAACGTATGGTCCAAATGGTAGCTAATCAGGAATTTAAGCAGGCCTACGACATCTACACGAGAAAAACAAGCGAAATGGACCAGGAACAATTGATGCGCCACCGTGAAGTGTGCGCATTTCTCAAGCAAAAATACGGGTTTCCGGATGTTAGTATGTAATTTTTAATTTCGTGTTTTTAATTTGTTGTTTTTAATTTGTACTTTTTAATTTGTATTTTTTAATTTCTAGTATTTAATTTGTAGTTTTTAATTTGTATGAATTGTATTGTAATTTTCCAATGTTTCAATACAAGGTCGTATTTTATTATTTTTATTGTCATAAAAAATAGAAAAGTTAAATTAAAAAAAATCAATCATTGCATAGCCCTAGGGGTCGGGCTTCACCATAGTGAAAATTTCAAGCCCGGGTTATCAATCATTGGAACCCCACCAAAATACTCTTAGCCCTAGGGCTTCGGAGCCCACTGTTGTGGGTGCTCTAAGAAGATTCAGCAAAAAATAAAACAAAAACAAAAAAGAGAGATGGCAAAACACTTTCGAAAACTACAGTAGCATTTCATATGGCTTTGTTCACTTACTTTGCTCAATGCAGAGGCGAGGGCGGCAGAATCCGGCTACAGCGGCGACAAGGCGGGGGCGGTAAGGACAGGCCCTGTGCAGCGGTTGGTAGATAGAGAGAGAGGGGGGCAGCAACAAAGAGATGCGGAGAAGAGAAGAGTAGGGGAGAAGAGGAGCTTACCGCAACAAACGGCGGCGGCGGCGACGTCAAATTTCAACGGAGAGGCAGCAATACAGCGGGCCTGCAATTTCCGAGAGGAAGGAGGCGGGTTAGTGGAGAGAAATAGAAATAGATAGAGAAGAGAGATAGAGGAAGAGAGAAACTTACCGGCGGCGGCGGATGGAGCAAGACAACGACGACGGGGGGAGGGGGGGGGGATGAAATTAGGGCATAGAGGTGAAGTGGGAAGGTGGCGGCTGGGAAATAGATATATAGGGGTTTTAAAGACGGATAAATCTGGGGTAATCCGTCACTATATCTAAAAATGAAGATGCATTTAATTCGCTTCAATTGATACTAGCTAGGCCTTATATAATTATATTGTGTGTCATATTTTATAATTTTTAAGTAATTCGTACCAATATTATTTTAATATGTTTTCAATAATGTCATAATGTTAAGATTTTGGCATGGAGAATTCACATGACACGTTGCTTCTAACGCATGAGAAATCAATTATGTGTAAATTTATATGTTACATGTATTTTCACATTATATATCACGTAGATTTATTAATGCCAAAATTTAAATCTACTGACACTATTTACAGATATTAAAAATTATGTATCGATTGACACTATTTACATGTGAAAAAAATACTAAGTTGTTTAAAAATATGATATTTTATAATTTAATATATAAAACTCATTGGAAGGAAACTATAGCATCTTTATTTCAATTTAGAAACCTTACAGATAAGGGTAATCTGTATATAAGTATACGACAAATAGTATGGTCGTCTCCGCATCTAATTTACTTTTGTATTATTTTTCTCTGCATTAACTTAACAGATAATCACTCAAATAAGTTGTTGTGGCAATTTAAATTGATGTATTATCTCAACTTGTTTGATATTATATGACATTTTAATAGAAATTTCTTGGACCAAGGGACATGCATACTAATCTTGTTATAATTCCATAATCGAGAATACTAATTATCGATGGAGTAAGTAAATGATCTTGTTAGAATTGATCATGTTAGTTATCGACAGATATATGACGGACATGCATACTGATCTTTATAGTTTCAGAATCGAGAATACTAATTATCGATGGCATAAGTAAATGATCTTGTTGTAATTGATCATGTTAATTATCGACAGATATATACATATCGAGTTAATTGTCAGCGAAACTTATAACTCAATCTCTTCATCGTCCCCCTTATACTATAGTTTAAGTAATGTAACATGTACTAATTAATAAATTAATGTATTCATCAATCTTATCTTAATATATAATTTAGGTCGATCCTCTAGATCAATCCTAACAAATTAAAGTTATTATTATATTAACATCTACTAATCATTATACAAAAAAAAAATCTCGTTATAATCCCATAAACAATTATGTATATAGTTCGACAGATCGAGAAGTAAAGTTATAAATTATTAGTTACATACTATTAATTATAAATTACTCGATAGTGCTATATATATAGTTGTTAATTATCGATCGATCGATGGTATACATATTGAGTCATTGTCACCAAAACTTAAAATTCTAGTATCCCTATATTATATACTATACTATATGGCTTAATTAAGTAATGTACTCCCTCCGTATTAGTTATAAAGTCCCAATTTAAATAGGCACGGGTATTACGAAAACTGGTAAAGTGTTTTTGAATGGAGTAAAAGTTAGAAAGTAGGGGTAGTGGTATTGACAAAAAGGTAGTGGTATTGACAAAAGATAGTGATAAAATTGTTGAAAGGTGGGCCCATCAATGACAAATCTATCTAATACTAAAAGAGAGAGTTGTGGCTGTAATTACTATTGTGCCATTTTCCGGCTAAAACAAGTAAAGTGGATCTTAGACATGGACTGCAAGATTTTATCGAGTTACAGAGTATTATATCTGATATCAGTATTTTGGATTTCAATGAAATGTCTTTCAATGTATGTTGGTTACTTATTTAATAGCATCTATTTTTGGGTCAATACTTACGTGCGTAATGGGTTTGTACCATTGTCCAGTTAATTGCTAAAAATTTTCAGTTAGTGCAAATTTAGGATATCTATAATTATTACTATTATATCTTAGATATCCAAAACATGGAGCCTAGATTTGAATTAAATACATACATCTTAACAGATTAATTACTATTCTCTCAGATTTTCGAGTTCTTTTTCCCAATCAAATGTATGGCTAGAATATTTTTCTCTGCAGCTACTTCCTTCAAACAAGATGACAGTGCATATTACTGCAGCCCATAATCTCAATGTCCATTCGTTGATTGTGATATGAGCAAGAAGAAGATGGTAGGTGTGATAAAGTGAGAAAAAATAAACATTGAGTTGATGTTAAATGCAGTTTTTGTATTAATGTTTTCCTTTTTGTTTTCAACTTTAGTTGATGAAAATTAGAAATGTAATTTTTCTAAGATCTGCAACTATTTGCTTGGGGGATAATCAGGTGGGTGTGAACATATATTTTGTCGCCGGCTGTTTTCGGGAGAAATCAGGTGGGTTGTTACATACTAATTATCCCATGCATGTTTTCCTACATATCATCATTTTGTATATAGTTCCTTTAAATTGTAGATTTTTTAATTAAATAAGAAAACTAACAAAATCTACTTCTTGGTGTAGGAAATGTTTCTATGATCAGAATGAATTACAAGCTACAACAAAATTGCTTCTTTGGGATACGGAGAGTGTAGAACTTAAGAAAAACAAGCAGGGGAAGTAAGCTATGGTGTTACAGGGGCAATTTATTTAATTTGTTCTGTTTTTGTAGAAATCTTACTGAAGTATTTTTCTGATATTATTTTTTATTTTATATTTAGGTTGGAGTTCCTACAGAGATTAAAACATGCTTAATTGGCAAAAAAGTTCTCTTTAAAGTCTTGCTAAGGACTGAAAAAGGCTGAACGTAGAGTGGAAGCATTTACTATATAATTTGAATAGTATTTGTATTGAAGCTAAATTTGTGAACCTATTTTTTCTGGTCTTATCTTGCACAACCTTGAGTCGAAAAATAGGAAATGGAACGAACAAAAGATTTCTATGATGAAATCCAATGTACATATGTCAAACATGACTGATCTTGATTAGTTGATGTTAATTCGAGGAGAAATTTATTTTATGCATGTTAAAAAGGTTTTCTGAGAGCATGTTAACTGGTAATAATATTGTTTACCCTTTTCCCTCCAAATCCAATTTAATGGATAATAAGTATGGACCTTTAAGTCATTTTATGAATGATGAATAATGTATATTGGTTAATATATTTCATTGCTATGAATAATGTATGTATTTTGGTTAATACATCTTATTACAATGCATTTTGACTTATCTAATTCAATTTGAGATTATATAATTGAATTTTCTATTTTTATATTATTATATAAAATAAATATTCTAATTTAACACAACTCTATAATAAAGATACATACAATTTTAAAGAAAAACAAGATGGCAAAATTAGTACCAAAATGATTTTATTATTTTCATTATTTAAATTCTTAAATATTGTTAGTAAAAAAACATTATAAAGACAACTAAAAATATATATTTTGAGATGTTTATAAGTTAATATATATATATATATATATGCTAAAATGGTTTAAATTACTATGATGGTTGTTCATCTTTAATTCTAATATTATTTTGAAATGGGTTATAATAAAAAATGCATTTTCAAAGTATAAAAAGTAGTTGTTTAAAGATGTTTAGAAGGTATGTGTTATGCTAATTAAAAAAAATGTTTCTTAAATTATTAATGTAATTAACTGTTTATATGTAATTAGTGTAATATAGTTATGTGCGTATATCTTTTATATTATATATTTATTTATTTTATTTTATAATATTAAGGATAAAATTATCATTTTTTTTTGGGTTACACACACCAAAAAATTAACTCAACTATTCTCACACTACCATAAAAACTATCAATGATATCCATTTTAATACTCATGAGCTATTGATTTTGTAAAAAAAGACGGCCTCAATTTTTTTATACAAAATCAATACTTAATAATTAAAATAAGTATTATTTATAGTTATGATTATTTTTTAGATTTCTTGATGAGAAGGTTAACATAATAGTGTATGATATTTTTATATGTATTGTTAGTTGTCTTCATTTAAAGTTTTTTCTATTGTTGTGTATTGTAAACTAGTAAATAAATGTTAAATGTATAAGTAAATAAATGTTAAATGTTTTTATATTCTAAATGAAGACATATACAAAATATTGATTATTGAAAATATTATGTACAAATAAATACTCCTTCCGTTCCGCTTATTATGTCTACATTTTCTTAAAATGGACGTACATTCATTTTGTTTATGTCCAAATAAGGAAAGAATTAACCCTTCAAAACACATTAAAAGTGGTAGAACCTATCCACTTTCTATCTTTTTACATTTGTTTTTAATCTTCGTGCCCAATACTACACATATATAATGAGTGGAATGGAGGGAGTATATCATAGTATAAATTAATAAAATATGTCATATATATATATATAGGATAATAAAATATATCATATTTAATAATATTATTTGAATTGAATGTTTTGTTTTCAAAATAATATGGGTGCAATGCATGAAGTTTTGTGTTATACCATAATTAATACTCCTTTCGTCCTGGAATAAGTGGTCACATTCTTATCGTCACGTATATTGTGTAGAAGCATGCTTAAAGAGTAAAAGATGCTTAAAGAGTAAATAATATAAAGTGGTGGAGACCACAACTTTTTGTGTTAAAAGCTTATCCTTATAAGGAGAGGGGCCACGTATCCTGAAACAATCCAATAAGGAAAGGTGATCACTTATTTTGGGACGGGGAGAGTATATTAGATGACATATGTGGTTAACATCCTTTCGATAATTTTAAGTGAATATATCAAGGGTTGCAAATTGAAAGGTTTTAAGATATTAGTGTGCGGTAATGAGTTGTCTTTAAAAAATACTGTGTAAAAGAAGTTTTACATAATGTCTCAAATGTAATATGTTGTACTTCCTCCGTCCACGAAATGGTTGCCACATTGTGAACAACACGAGTTTTAAGAAAATGGTAGGTAATAGTGCGTATTGTTGTGAGTGGAGTAAGGATCTCACAATAAATGTGAGTGAAATAATAAGAAATATAATGTTAAATATAATGTATTATGTGAGTCCTACTACTATAAATGGAAGTGACAATCATTTCGTGGACGGACTTAAATGACAAAAGTGACAATTATTTCGTGAACAGAGAGAGTAGTATTTATTATTGTTATTTTTTAAATGTCCTTATTTATTTTTATACTGAAAAACCAATATATAATTATTCTCCTCTGTTACCTAAATTTTTATAATTAATACATTTATTCATTATTTAGGTGATTTGGTAATTTAATATTATCAAAATTTTAAATTGTATTCTACGGTGCAACGCACGGGTGTAATACTAGTGAGAGTAAATAAGAGAGATTCTTGAGAATGTGTGAGTCCATAAAGTGAAATATGACTTTTTAAAAATTACATGTGAAATGTGTGAAATGAGACTTTATATGTAATACGGAGGGAGTAACATATACTAACTAATTAATGTATTTATTGATTTCATCTTGATTAATTTTTTTTCGTTCGCCTCAATCCATCCTAACAAACGACATTGTTATAATCATATCATTATATAAAAAAACGTATATTGATTCAAAATTAAATTATCATTTAGTAATCTTGTAAGATTTTGAGCAAAATAGTCAAAATACATTTAGTGACGGATATTCCGTCTTTATATACCAACGGAAACATATCCCTCATTATTTACCAACGGAAACATATCCATCACTATATACCAACGGAAATATATCACTTGGTAAATAGCAACGGAAATTCCGTCTTTATATACCAATGGAATCATATCCCTCGCTACATACCAATGAAATCTTTCTCTCAGTAGTTAGTGATGGAATTTCCGTTGCTATATACCAACGGAGAGATTTCCGTTCGTATATAGCGAGGGATATGCTTCCGTTGGTAAATAAAGACGGAAATTCCGTTGGTAAATATTTTAAAATATTTTTAAAAGTTTTAACTTAATTATAACGACAGACACGTCCGTAATTAATTTTACTGACGTAATTTTCGTCTTTAAATCCGTTGCTAATTCCCGCGGGAATAATCCCGCCGAATGTCTGTCATTAATCCGTTGGTAAAGTTTTGGAAGTTGATCTGTATTTTTTTCGTTGGTAATCCGTTGGTATTTAAAGAAGAATATTTGTCCGTCAGTAAATTGGTAGGTCATTGGCAGTGTTTTTTGTAATGATAGATAAAATCATATTTCTCTACTATTTTAGTCATTTCACATTTTAATCTTGAGTTTACACAATGCTACCAAACAACCTCATGGTCCCGATACGAGTTCTGGTGTATGGGGGGGGGGGGGGGGGGGGGGGAAATACACTAGATATAACTTTTTAAAACAACTCTCTGAAAATTTCAACAACCGAGTAATAAGACTCAGCTGGATTCACAACCGAGTAAGCAAGCTCAGTTGGAAGAGTGGTGCTGTGCGGAATGTGGTGGAAAATAATAACTCGTATAAATATAACTCACGCTTTTATGCAAGGTTGGTATGACACTCTTCCATCTTCAGTCTCAAAACCGGGAGGTTGTTCAACATATACATCACCGTTGAGGAATGCACACTTCACATCCATCTGATAGACCTTGAACTTGTGAAATGCGGCATAGGCTAAAAATATCCGGATGGCTTCCAACCTTGCAACTGGCGCGAAGGAGTCTTCGAAATCGATTCCTTCTTGTTGGCAATATCCCTGAGCTACCAACCTTGCCTTATTCCTCACGATGAATCCAATGGCGTCTCCCTTGTTCTTGAAAATCCATTTTAATCCAATGACTTTGACACCATTTGGTCTTTCTACCAACTTCCATACACAGTTGCGTAGAAATTCGTTCAGTTCTTCTTGCATGGCCGTTGTCCAATGAACACAATTGAGAGCTTCCACAACATTCTTCGGTTCTGGCACATCAGCTACAAAACAAGAAATCATGGCAACATCTCCTGCTTGCTCGAACTCTTCCAGAACTGCCAACTCCTCAGCATATTGAGCGTAAGTGTTGGAATCTTCCTCAGTCGAATCTGAATTTGCAACTCTGCTCCTTGTTCGCACACCTTCGGTTGGATCTCCGATGATGTTGTCCTTGGTATGATCTGCATACCATCTCTTGTTGCGTCTTCCTTCTTCTTCCAATAGTGGTTGTTCCAGGATTTCAACTGATGGTGAATCCTGAGCTGTGGGAGATGCTGGAATCTTCAGACCTGGTGATTGATCAGCTGGATCCTCAACATTGATAATATTTTGAACTGAGCTTGGTTGGGCTTCGGATGCTGATGCAGTTGGAGAGACATCTACTGAAGTTCCCCCTTGAGATGAGCTGGGGTCTTCACATTCATCTTCAGAGGAGTAAGGATCATCATCCTCGGTTGCCCATACCAATGGTTCAGCTAGATTCTTTTCCCTTAGAGCCTGCGATCTGGTGAGAACAGGTGGAACTTGTGGATCAGCTTGTTGTCCTTTAGCCTGTTCCTTGCACTCAAAAGTAGATTCATCAAAACTAACATGAGGTGTTATCTCCACAACACGAGAGCTATTGTTGAAAACTCTATAAGCCTTGATCCGAGCGGCATATCCGAGAAATATGCCCTTCGAAGCCTTGGCATCAAAAGTTTTCAACTGAGTCTTCCCATTGTTGTGAATATAACACTTAAAACCAAAAACGCGAAAATATGAAATATCAGGCTTCCTGCTTCTCCACAACTCATATGGAGTCTTTCCCAACCGCTTGGTTAGAAGAGACCGGTTCTGGGTGTAGCAGGCTGTGTTGATGGCCTCAGCCCAAAATCTCTTTGGCAGAGCTGAGCTTGTCAACATGGATGTAGCTGCATCCTTCAGCGTTCGGTTCCTTCGCTCAGCTACTCCATTCTGTTGCGGAGTACGCGCAGCTGATGTTTGATGAGTAATTCCATGCTTCTTGCAGTACTCGATGATGGTTTCATTTAGAAACTCAGTTCCACGGTCTGATCGGATAGAAATGATTTTCATCTCTTGTTGGTTTGATATCTGATCCATCAGCTTGGGTAGCTCATCTCGGGTTTCACTCTTGTGATGCATGAAAATGGTCCACGTGTACCTAGAATAGTCATCAGTAACAACAAGGGTATACTCGTTACCATTCATGCTTTTTGGTGTAACTGGCCCGAAAAGATCCATATGGATCAGCTGCAATACTCGGTCGGTTGAGGGTGTTTTCAACCGGAAGGAGGATCTAGCGAGCTTTCCCAACTGACATGCACTGCAGATATGTATGGTTGAAAACACTCGGTTTGGTATGCCTTTTGCATGTTCTTGTCTAACAAGTCAGTTCATAGTCTTAAATTTCAGATAGTTTAGTCTTTTGTGCCACAGCCAGCTCACATCTAAACTGCTCTTTGATAACAGACAGGTGTCACGAGGACTACTATTCCAGTCAGCATAGTAGACATTCCCGGTTGGGGATCGATTTCCCAACAATATGACCTGCTTTGTTCCGACATTTTTAACCCTGCAACCCTGTGCATCAAACTTGACAGAGAAACCATTATAACAGAATTGGCTGATGGAGAGCAAGTTATGCTTCAATCCATCAACATATGAAACATTTGAAATAGACACGTGATTGGTTTCAAGGGTACCGTAACCTCTGGTGTGACCTTTTGAGTTGTCACCAAAGGTAACTGATGGTCCTTCTTTCTCCATGAAACTCCCAAGCAAATCCTTCAGATTTGTCATGTGTTACGAGCATCCACTATCCATCACCCACATGGTTCGTGATGCCTTATTCTTCCTCAGCTGTTTCTCCTGTTCCTGCACAGAGAAACTCGCTTAGGTCCTCAATTTTAGTTGGGTCCTGGTGGGTTAGAACCAGTTCCCCCTTGAACTGTGGGTCGTTTTTCCCTGTATACTCGGATAGATTTATCATTCCAGATCATTTTTCCTTCTCCATCAACTATAACAACACCTCGGTTATCCTTAGGCTTGTTGTTAGTAGTGATGTTCTGTTTCTTGGGAGGAGATGGATTTCTCCCATTGTGGGCTTTCGGAGGAGAGGCTTTCCCCCTGTTTTGATGGCGATTCTTATCCTGTTGGTTTTGTCGATGAGGTCAGACGCCATGTTGGAATCTTTGTGGCTGATTCTGATTCCATCTTCCTGACTGTTGGTGATAGTTGTTCATGCCCTGATGTTGGTTCATGTTGTGACATGAATATCTCCAGCTGTTCGAACTGTTCCTCATCGGTTGACTCGGTTGGAACCTCTGGTTGAACTGATGATGGAACCGCTGTTGATTCAGATGGTTGGATCCTTGTCGGTTCTGCGGTCGATTCCATTCTTTCTGAGGTTGGCTCGGAGGTCGATTCAGAGGTCGGTTCTGAGTTCAGATTCGATTGTATCTCCGACGCCTCTGGTTCCTCTTCTGACTCTTGGAACATTCCCCCTTTGTTGATGTCCCAACCGATGGACTGTTCTGTTCTCCATCCACCGCTCCTTTTCCTTTCTCAGTTGAAGTTTCCTTAGTCGGTTGAGCTTGCTGAGAAGTGGAGGTTGGATTAATTTGCGGAGATTCAGACTCAATTGTGTCAGGTTTGGCAACCGTGACATCCACCGCCTTGATGAAGTTTGCTGGAGGAATTCCAGTATCCTTGATCACGTTATAACCGAGTCCAGACACATCATCCATTTGTCTTTGGTAACTGATGAGATTCTCGATGATTTTGGATGATTGATATAGCTTTATCAGGTTGTCCTTCTCAGTTTGCAACTCTTTGAGGAGAACAGCTATATGCTCGGTCTGTGCGTCTGACTTTTTCATCAGCTGGTCGATCTGAGCCTCTTGCTTTTTCAACTGATCATGCTGCTCCTGGATTTGCTTCTTCAACTCCTCATCGGTTGGAGCATTAGTTCGGTTGGCCGCATTCAGTTGACTTTTGAGATTATCAATCTCTTCAGTTTGACTCTCAATCAGATCGTCCTTTTCGGTTAAGGATTCTTCAAGTTTGGCGAACTGTTCTTAAAGACTCTTAAACTCAACCGATTGTTGATGCAGTTCTTCACTGAGTTCTTGAAAGTCACCCCAGGAGGGTTCCAACTATTCATCCAGTGTTTCCTGCATGTTAGAAATATTGGAAGAATTTAAATTAGCAGGACTAGAGTGTACCTCAGCGTCATCCTGGTCGGTTTCAAATGCCATGAGGCATTGATCCTGACCGATAGCGTTGTTGGTGGAAGTCAACTCATCCTTATCTTCAGTGTCGGTGAAGATGTCCATGTCGTCAGCTGCTTCTTCTGCAACCATGGCCTTGTTCTTTCCAGTTTGCTTGGCTCTCAACGCTTCTCTTTCTTTCTTAGAAAGGTCTGGACAATCAGCTTTGAAATGTCCCTCCTTGCCGCATTCAAAGTAACCGTTGTTCACAGGCTTTGAGTTATCTCGAGTTCGGTTAGATTTGTAGAACCTCTTGTATTTTCCGAACCGAGTGTCCATGTCAGCTAGCTTCTTTGACAGGGCGGCTATATTCTGTTGCAGCTCTTCTCTGCTTGGCTCCTTCGTAGCTGTGTCCGCAGATCGTGTTGGCCTTGATGTTCGCGGCTTTGAATAGTCAGCTCGGAGTGCTACTGACTTTGTGGCTGAACCAACATCCTCATGTCGACTCGTCTGAACCGAGGACTGAGTTGACCTTCGTCGGTTCACCCTGTACTCATTTCCCTTCAGAATTGAGAACAATCTTTCAATTCCCATCTCACCAAGGTCAGCTCGGCTCTCATGGATATTGGTGAAGGTATCCCACTCAGCTGGTAGAGCTTGTAATACTTTGAGGTTGATTTCTCTCAAAGTATATTTTCCTCTTCGGATGGACTGGATCCTTCTGATGATGTCCATGAACCGGAGCTCTAACTGATCAATGGTTTCATCAGTTCTCAGACAGAAGTTGTCAAAGTCTTGACAGGCATGTGAGAACTTAATCTCCTTTGTTTCGTCGCTTCCTTCACTCAGAGATGTCAAGATATCCCGCATCTCTTTAGCGGTGTCGCACTCTTCTATCCAAGGAAGATAGTCTTGTCCAACTGTGGACATGATTGTGCTCTGAGCCCAGATGTCCAGCTGACTCACTTTAGCTTCCTCTGGAGTGAAGTCTTCTGGCTTCTTCTCAACTAACTCCTCAGTTGCATCCCCATCATTGGGATTTTTAGGAGTGCGGGTGACTCTCTTTCTGATGATGATCGGTCCGGATGTGAGTACTTGTTGCATTCGATGATGCTTTGACAGTAGGATCTTCTTCATCCGAGTTCTCCAAGATGTATAGTTTACAACCGAGAATATGACCACGATCTTGTCTTTAACATCCATCTGCACACAACAACAGAAGAAAAATGCAACCAGATATGCACTAGCGTGATAAAGAGATCTGTTCAGTTGACCACTGAGGAAAATACCTCGAATTTACACCTTGTGAAACAGAGTCAGCAGTCTTTTGAACCACTGCTCTGATACCACTTGATGGTCCCAATACGAGTTTTGGTATATGGGGGGGGGGGGGAATACACCAGATATAACTTTTTAAAACAACTCTCTGAAAATTTCAACAACCGAGTAATAAGACTCAGCTGGATTCACAACCGAGTAAGCAAGCTCAGTTGGAAGAGTGGTGCTGTGCGGAATGTGGTGGAAAATAACAACTCGTATAAATATAACTCACGCTTTTATGCAAGGTTGGTCAATAACCAAGTTAGTTGATATGGAAAGATGCAGTTTGTATGCTGGTTAGTTAGTCAGTTGAATAAGCAATAAATAACTGAATAATAAACACAAACACACAAGGATTTACGTGGTTCGGAGATAACTCCTACGTCCACGGGGAGTTGTGAGTCCACACAACTCAGTCCAAGTTCTTCTGGACAAACCACAAAGCTTACGCGGGCTTTGCAACCGTTAAGATAAGTTTACGGGTACTTATCAACCTTACAAATAAGTTTACGTGTACTTATCAACCTATCTACTCAATTACGGGAAGAGTAGGGTCCTAACAACCTTTTCAGATGTGTGTGAAAGTGAGATTTCCAACTACTAGCTCGAACAAGAAGTGAGCTAGGATCTAACACTCTACGAACTCTTAACTAGTGATGTTCTCAAGGTTGGATCGAAAAACACAGAGATAGAATCTAACACTCTAGAACTCTCAACTAGTGATGTTCTTAGAGGATAACAACAGTCTTGCTTGAGTGCAGAATAAAGTCGTTCTTTCGCTCGTATATCTCTTTTCGCACTTGTCTGTCTCGTTAGTCTTCTCTAACTTGGTGAATGAATGAAGGCCTCTATTTATAGGCGGAGAGAATCAACTAGCCATTGGAGGAGCCGTTGATCTCTGTTCTTTGAAAGCGATGGCTTGTCTCTTATCTCTGCAGACTTTCCAAATTTGGCAACTGAGTGCTTCTGCTTTCCATCTGAGACAGCCTTGTGTTGGGCCAAATGAGGTAATGACAGAGAGTCAAACCTTCACGTGACTTCCTTATTTGAAATTCAAATCTTAACCTTTGACCTCCAACATTTGATAGTCGGTTGAGTCGTTTGATCTTCATCTGATTGGTCTTCAGCTGATGTTCTATCTGAATGCTTCTGTCTGAGTAGGAACAGTTGAACTCTCAGCTGACTTTGAACTTCAAGTTGTCGATCTTCTCAGTTCGAGTCCTTCAACTGATGTTCTGAATCTTGAACGCTCAGTTGGCTCGAACGCTCAGATGACTTTCTTCCATTTGATGTTTTCTTACAACTTCTCCCTTTTTAATTCTCATCTGATGAACGCTCAGTTGTCTTCCTTACAACTGATGTTCTATCTCTTGAACGCTCAGTTGTCTTTCTTACAACTGATGTTCTCTTGCATCTCCCCCCTTTGAATACATAGTTGACTTTTGCATCTTCCCCTCTTGAACGCTCAGGTGTTTTTCTTACACCTGATGTTCTATCCGAGTGAAGCCTTGTTGCCGTCTTCAGCTGGAGTCCTGTAAAGATAAAATCTTAACAATGCTTAAACAGCGAGCCTAACTACTAACATTAGGATCTGGCAACATCTACTCGGTTGAGGTCAGTTGGTTTTGGAATCAATCAAAACTTTAATAAATTTCCCAACACAACCCATTTATGTTATGTGATTTATAATCATACCTACCAAACATATGTTATAGATAAATAGTCTCATATTATTTATCTTAGGTTTATTAATATCACCTTATCTCAACTTGGCTACCAAACACAACCTTAAACTTATATTTCTCACTACTTCACTCACATTATTGTAGGATCCTTACTCCACTCACAATAATACTCACTATTATCTTTTATTATCTACCATTTTCTTAAAACCCGTGTCGTCCACAATATGACAACCATTTCGTGGACGGAAGAAGTATTTCCCACTACTTCACTTACATTTATTGTGGGACTCTTACTCCACACACAATAATACCTATTATTACTCATTACTACTTACTATTTTCTTAAAATTCATGCCGTCTACAATGTGACAACCATTTCGTGGATGGAGGGAGTAAGTAATTGTTCGAAATTAAATTTGATTCTCTTATACATCTTAACAAATAACATAATTCTCATTAAGAAAAAACAATTATATATTGAAATTGAAAAGAAAAAACCAAAAATTAAATAAAAGAGTGAAAATGAGGCCAAGATTCCTAGAAATTAAATAATGCCCTCATTATTTTGACCCAAATTTTTTCTGTTGTTGTAGAGCTTCTAAAAAGTAACAAAATTCACATTACCACCAATTCACCATTAAATCGAAAATATGCTCAAGCTCAATCAAAAAAATACCAATAATTAACATACCATTGAACCAACTAACATGTCGAAATATTGTTCAATTTTAATGATACACTTCAAAATACAAAAGAAAGTTACGAAGTTATCTAATCTATTATTCGACGAATCTTCATTTCTTGAAAGCGATAGACAATCTCATCATCGGAAACTTGGAGAAACATATCTCTCTCGACGAAAGTGACCAAACAATCATTCAAAAATATCCTCATACTGTTTCGCAATTTATACTTGATATAAGTCATATATGACTATGAGGGTTTAATTAAACATTATATTGGACCTTTATCAAAATAGAATTAGACTTTTATATTGTTCTCATATGACCGATTGGGTCAAAAAAGTTGGACTACTTAATAATTATAATACTACTAATATATATATACTAATTTTTTATTTGGAGTACATTTGTACCCTTGTACCCGTGTACCTATCTACATCCTCCAATGCCTTTCGTCACTGCATAAGCCCTTGTACACGCTATATGAAATTCCTAAAAAAAATAAATAAGATCGCATGGCATTTTGGCGGAAAATATAAGACAAACTATTTTGCTTTAATAATATATTATAGGTTCCGTAATGGAGAAATCATCATAATTTTTTTTAGAGCAAATCATGATTATTTTTTGTGTTTAAAGGAAAATTCGATATTATACATTACATACAAGTATCCCAATTTTTAGCCATGTGAAAATGTATGTAAGCAAGTTATATCTGTACATAACAATTAGAGAATAATGCAAATGCCTCTACCAATATACTCCATCCCATATAAAGTCCTACTTACAAAAATTATTTATCCATTAGAAAGAATCCTACTTCATTTTTTCCAGCCATATTAAATGATCAAATGGAGACTTACTCCATTCACAACAATTTCATATCTTATTTTACTCGTTTCATTCAAAATAAGTTGAATCCTTAATCCGCTCACAACAACTTTAATTCTATTTTATATTTTTCACTTTCAATAAATGAGACCCTTATTCCACTCACAATAATTTTAATTACCATTTCACTTTTTCATTCCTAACAAGTGACCCATAATCCACTCACAACAACTCCACCAACTTTCTTAATCTCCACGTTCAACACAAATGAAACTTTGTTTCATGAACGTAGGGAACATTAATTTTGTGACCTTTTTCTAATTAATATACTACTTGAAAAAATATGTCAAAGGAAATTGGGTAAGTGCATTTGCCTACCATACATTTTAATACAAACAATATCCCCAAAGTAGATTCAAAAAATCCCCTCTTGTATATATGTAACACCAAAATAGAGTTGAGGGCATATTTGTCAGATAATATGTTCAATTATTCATAGATGAATAATGCATGTTAAACACATACATATAAGAATAACTATATATATCACATTCCAGATACGATTCATCTAGCATTATTTCTACAAAGATGGTAATGAAAATAAATATTAATATCGACAAGGAAGCAAATAAATGATAGTAGCCTCTAATTAAATGCATGGGACAGGCAAGGTTCTTCGTGGATCTAAATATAATACACATAATCTACAAACCAAAAAAGAAAATACACAATAATGCTAGTATTATACGAGTAAATAAATTCAATATCAAGTAGAAGAAAGAAAAAAGAAAAAAAAAAACCTCAAAACCCGTGAAGAAATTAATACTTGCATTTACTGCCTCTCAACTTGTAATAAAAAGAGTATGAACTAAAAATCCATGAAACCCAGGATGGATAGCGCTGTAGAGATCAATCATCGGCCACCACCACCCATCTCCGGTGGCGGCGACGGCGGGAGAGTAATCAAAGGACTTCCACGGTGCTATCCCTCCTGAGCTTAATGGGGTTTTCCATACTTAACTCCTTATTCACACATATCAAACTCAAACATATGTGACAACCTACCTGCTACATGCATACACAGTTACACACACATACATACATCAACTCTCACTCTCTATAGAGAGAGAGAGAGAGAGAAGAGAGAGAAGAGAGAGATGTAATGAGTGGTGAAGGGTATGTGAAAGAGAAAGTGGATTTATAGAAGCTTTATAACGTGGGGAAAGGCTGAGAAACGTCATCGAAGTTCTCACGTACAGAGAGAGAGAGAGAGAGAGAGAGAGAGAGAGAGAGCCCCTTAGTCTACGCTTCTCTTTTCTTCTCTTCTCTTCCCCTCGCATGTTCGTATCTTTGACTAAATTTTGCAGCATGTGTTACGAGGACGACCGCACCTTTCTCTTTTGCCTTTTTCCTTCTGAATTAGACAGCGATCACATAATTGCAACCTACCTTACCTTACCTCTGTAGTTAAGCTAGCTTCCATTTTATGCGTACCTTCTAAATTATTTTCTTATTTCTCTTAAAAATTAATTTATCAATTTTAATTCCAAAAATATTCTAGATCAGAAATGAAATTATGAAATGACTCCATACCAACATCTGATTTAGTCTGATTAATTAATTGACCATTCCACTCAACATATCCAAGATTCACCGCTAATACTATTTGGTTTCAGATTTTATTTTCAAAATTTAGATACGGAATGTATCATTTTACGGATTAAGTCACTATTTCCTTTCCCTTTTCTTTTTTCCTATATTGATATTTATTTATTATTTTATTATTTCAAAAAATAAATTCTTATCTGAGTGTACATATTGTATACTCACCTCTCACACAAGTGGGATCCTCTACTCCCTAACCATATTTGATCCTCTATTCCATTAATGGATGAATGACACATGACAATCTTAAAATTAAAAATTAATGGAGTTACTAACAGTGTTAGGAGGTTTTTATAAGAAAAATTTTAATTTACCTAATTAAAATATTATTGAGATGGAAATTAGATTTCGGGTTCGAATTCTCCGTCATGCGGTATTTAAATTTCCTTGCAATGTTGTTAAAAAAAAAAAAAAGAGATAGAAGTTGATGATTACAATCTAATATCCATCTCAATAATATTTTAATTGTGTAAATTAAAATTTTCCTTATAAAAAAACCTCCTAATACTATTAGTAGCTCCATTAAATTTTAATTTTAAAATTGTCAGGTGTCATCTATCAATTAATGGAATAGAGTATGAAATATGGTTATTACTTCTCACGTAGAAAATAAAGGGACATCCCAAATTCCATCGTGGACTGACTTTGAGGTGCACATTGGAAATGGTACCACATTCTGACTCTTTAACACAAATTGAGTAAATAGAGAGGGAGGGAGGGAGAGAGAGAGAAAGTGACCAGAATTTCAAGCTACTTTCACTACCTACGACTAGGAGTCTCTCTCTCTCTACATGATGATTCCCGTGCCGTTTTCACTCATGTTGTCTTAAAATTTTAGCCCAAATCTACACTGATTACAAAGCCCATTTTCAGCCTTAAACTTAAAGCCCAACATTCTATATACGTATAAATCATTGTGAACGCTAGTGAATTTCAGTCGGACTTGGGTTTTCAAATCAACCTTCTAATTCATAATGAGATATCGAGTATGATCTCACACTATAACATTACCTAGTGTTCAATCATTAATACTATAAACCAATATGGTGAACTTCAGTTCAATTAATAAGATGTTTTCTTTTCTCAAAAAAAAAAAAAAGATGTTTTCCCTCAAATTTAGAATTCGAGTCGGTTGTGTGTGTTAAATTAAAAAAAAAATATAATCCAATATAGTAATTGTATGATATTTTATAATTAAATACTCCTATATAACACACATCATTGATATCCAATATAAGATGTCACATAGAAATGATACATTACAACTAAAATATTACCAATTTAATTATTTTCAATTAATAATAATTAATTAATCAATTACTTTTTAATTAGTTATGTTTTTTAAATAATTATATAGTCAACACATTATGAGATGAAATAGTTACCATCCAATTGAATTACATTAAATCACATAATAATTGAAATAAAAAAAATGTGATGAGAAATTAAAAAAAATACTACTTGTATAACTTTAATGAGTAAAACACATTCCGTATTACTTATTATATTTTTTTCCTTCAAAAATAGATCATGCAAACTACAATCACGAGGATTCCCTGATAATTCAAATGAAAGAAGTTCAATTCCAAAAGTCGTAAGGAGATCTCAATAGAAATAACCAATATTGAAAAGGCTAAATTTCATATAAATTTTTTCTATCTTTTACCAATTTCTCGTTTATAGTTTTATTTTTTTAAATTATGTGATAATTCCCACCCTTTAAGTTTTTGCAATTCGATACCTCCGGCAATTTTTCCCCAAATTAACGTTGACATGGAATCCGGAAATGCTTACATGGCAAAGCTCGACGGCCAAACAAACAGCGTAGTTTTAGAAACACAAATATTGTCATTTACTCTAACACAAACACTTATATTTATTTATGCGTATTAATTTAGGCACCAATCGAAGAACAATTTCTCCAGCTTTCCCTTTTTCACCTCTGTAGATTTCACTAGTTAAGGGCTTCAAGATTCATGGCATCTTCATCTTCATGAACTGGCTCGATGAATACGTCCAATTCCGAACCTCGAATGGTTTTCAAATGTGGAAATGTTGCGGTAATGAAGACCTCAAACACACTGGACAATCCTGAGTGGTGATATCTTTTTTGTCGAAACATAGGCGCTTTAATTAGAATTGAAGTGCTAATTTTTTATTTTGAACAACTTTGTGACGTCTCCCATTCATCGGAAAATGGCAGGAGGTATTAAATTGCAAGAACTTAAAAGATGGGGAATTGCCATCTAATTTAAAAATATGAAAATATAAACAAGAAATTGGTAAAATGTGAGGAATTTATATGCAATTTAGCTTTTTGAAAATTGCAAAAGAACCTACACATACTCTATATAAAATCCGAGAATGACAAGACTTCCTAGAATTATTCAAGAGAAGTTAATGTCCATTAAAAAAATAATATTACTGATAAACATGAATTTGCTCATCTTTATAAGCTTAATTGATGTCAATTTGTATTGAGAAATCATGTTTCTAATGTGTTTTGTGCTTAATTATTATTATTTTGTAAGATATGATGTCCGTTCATTGTTTGTTTGATTTTGAAGAAAATTAGAGTTAATATTATTCAAATTGAGCATAATAGGGTGAAAGTACAACTCGATAGAAATTTGTAGGCGAAAACGGATCCAAAATCGGATTCGAAACGAGGGAGAATGAGACGATTGAAAATTGTTGCGCGCAGACACAGTGGCATGCGGCCACATGACCAACCACATGCTCATCCGAAAATCGCAACAGAAGATACGAGTTTTCCATGCGGTTGTGCATGCGGTCCCGCATGCGACCGCATGGCCCGACAGACTCCTCCAAGTTATTTTCTTCTCGAAATATATTACTTTCCTTAGCCCAATTCCTTGTCCTACTCAAATTGTATTCTTTTCCCATCTATATATATGTCCTCCAAAATACATCTCTCATCTCTCCTTTAATCCTTTAATTTTTTTATCTATTTCTTCTATTATTTTAGATTAGGTTAGTTTAGATTTATTTTCTTGGAGGAATTTTGAAGATTGGAAGAAGAGAAGAAGAGGCACTCAAGAACGTAAGGATTCGCCTACGGTTTTTGTGTTATTTATTGGATACTGTCTATGAGTAACTAATTTCTTTTCATCCTAGGGCTAGAGAGTAGATGGATAATTAACTTTGATTTTTATTTGATTGATCAATTACGACCCTCGCTTCTTTCTTGTGTTCTTGGTTTGATTGTTTGTTTAATTGCTTAGCTACCAATTTTGCATGATTTGATGTGTTAACTTGAGATTTGAAGAAGATAATTAATACTTGATCTAGAACATAGGACATAATTGCAAAATAACCGGGAGGGGACGAGCCTTGTGTGAAAGCGCTAATCTAATTGATCTTTTTGGAGTTGCATGCATATGATGTTTGTCGGAAACGAAAACCCTTGCATGTGATCAACGGTTTATTCGCTACGGGAGTAGGTTTAAACTAATTGTGTGATTGTTCTAAGAAGAGTTGAGTCCCAGTATTAATTGATTGATTGATTGAATCTTGAAGTTGATTTTCCATTAAAATCGAAACCTTAGGATATCTTCTCTATCTTGAATCTTTAAATCTTTTCCTTTGCTTTTGATTTTGTTATTTTGTTTAAATATTTACATCTTAGTTTAATTAATCATTAAAGTTTGAAAGTCTAAATAGAGGAAGAACAATAGAAAGTAGGACTCATTGGAATTAATACTGTGGAATACGACCTTGCTTCTATGTGCTCAATTACATCCGTGCACTTATGGTGTGAAAGAAATTAGCGAACAATTACTAGGAGTGTGTTTGCTTTTTATACCTTCATTTATAGGTAAATAAGGGAATAAATAAAAATTTCATCCTTTAATTGATCATCTTAAATCTGTCATTTTTATCAGTACAAAGGCAAGGACGGAGTTATGTTAAGGGGGATCGAGGGGAGGGGACTCAGGGGAGGGGGAACATGCCCCCGTAACTTTTTTAAAGTGTAAACTTCATAGACATTATCCCACTTGACTCACTCATTCATATTTGAAATCTCAATACGTGCGCATTTTAGATTCATTTATCATCAATCTTCAACTTAAAACTTCATTTCATTCCAATTTTCAGGTTTGATTATATAATTTATATTGTAATATCACTTAATTTGATTGCATTCTTTCAGGACTTCTATTCGCTCATAACTTGTAAGCAATTAAGCCAGTAGTGATTCAATTTCAGTATTGTTTTATTGGATTGCATGATTTTGATTTTATGAAATAAGAGATTGAACTGTTTATATTAAAATTTTCAGTTGTTTTTTATTCAAAAGATTGTGTATTATTATGTAGCTAGAAACTTAGAAAGCATGACATTTTAATTTATTTTGTAGCTATAATTTTTTTTTTACAAAAGAGCAGTACAACTATCAATTGTTATTGAAAAAAAAATGATGATAGTGTCAAATCAAGTATGAATGCTTTTGATTGCAAAATTGATAAGCACTCATTTTGTTGCAACTAAGTGGTTTTATCTACTCGTTTTGCTAAGATTTCACCGATTTGTGTTATGTTTTGTTATGAATTCTCTATTTTTGGATTTGTATCACGTTTTGGTGGAGTTTTTGCATGTGTGTAGGTAAAACAAGGACTTTTATGCTAAAGTGGAGGTTCGAAGAATATCAGAATCTAAGAATCGGGCCAAGAAAGTGAATAAATCGCAGAAAAGAACAAAATATAGCTAAACGGGCCGATTTTCATTAATTTAGCATCAAGGCTTAAGTAGAATCGGAGGGCTGAGAGGAGGTCCAGCTGGACCTTCGATTTTACTGAGTAGCAAACCGGAGGTCCACCTCCGGGTCTCCGGTTGGACCTCCAGTTCTCTATTTTTGCGCAACTTTTTCCAATTCCATTCTTTTCACGTTTTTAACTTTGTAATCTCATTTTTTGTACCCTATATAAGGGGATCTAGCTCCAAAAACGCGAAACACACTCTTTCCTAGCTATATTTCCTCTTTCCAAAGTTTCCTTTTCTAGTTTTAATTGGGGTTTTTGTGTTACATTTAATCTTAATATTGGATTTGGCTACAATTGAGGAGTTTATTGAAGATTTTTCCATTTTTGGATAATTAGTATCAGTTGCTATGGTTTTATTTATGGTTTTCATTTCTATTTCTCTTGTTATTTCAATTATCATGTCTAGCTAATTTCCTTAGTTGATTTTGGGGATTTGTAGAGATTCAATGATGTGATAATCTTAACCTTCTAATTCTAATTACCTTTTTCCTATTTGATTGTGGTTTTGGCTCTTAATCATGTGGGAATTATTGATCATCTTTCTTGCATGACAAGTGTTTGTAGAAAGTCTTAATAGATTTTTATGAGCACGACATGGTTTTGAGACTTAATAAGTGATGAATTCATGTGTGGAAACCTTTAATCTTTTGTGCCTTTTGGAGTTGATGTATTGTCTCTTGAGTTTTAATCGAGAGAGTCGTTAGATAATCGGTTGTCCATTTGATCGACGTTAATCCACTTTTGCTAGCTTTCGAAAGAGATTTAGTGAATTGCTTTGTGATTGCTTCTCAATTAGGAGATTAAATATAGCTATGTGAATTAAGAAGTTATTTTCATCGTCATCTAGAATCGAATCAATCCCTAGAATCAATTATTGTTTCTCTTATCGTTCGTTTGATAGTGTTCGTGTGTTTGATTGTTTTTTCTTGTTTTCTTAGCTTAAATTTCTTTATTAGTTTTTGAAAAAACCAAAATCATGCTCCCTTTTAAGCTTGAATAGTAGGAATGTGTTTAAACTTTGTTTTCAGCTTATTTCCGATCATTAGTCCTTTTGGATACGATACTCGATTGCTACTACTATAATTGCCCATTTGAGTTGCGGTTTAATTGCTAAGTAATTTAGTGATCAAAAAGACCTCGTAGGTTT
Source organism: Schizonepeta tenuifolia (assembly GCA_029490685.1). Classification (NCBI taxonomy): domain Eukaryota; kingdom Viridiplantae; phylum Streptophyta; class Magnoliopsida; order Lamiales; family Lamiaceae; genus Schizonepeta; species Schizonepeta tenuifolia. The sequence continues at coordinate 95,440,911 of CM055956.1, forward strand.
CAATTGTAATAATATTGGATTATTATACGTAGTAAAAGAAATTCTTAACGTATTTAACATCTATAATTATTTTGTGCCCTTCAATACAAAATTTTTAAATTCGTCTCTGTACAAAAGATAATATCATCCCTTCTTATATTGGTGTAAATAAGAAATTTAAGATTTAAAGGATGATATTTTTATTTATCTCTCTATTTCTCTCTAAATGGAGATATAAAAAGCAAAACGGAACGTGACAGTAGTAAAAGAAGAAGACGACCTTATTAATTTAATTAAGGCCGCTAGCTCTTGCCCACTTGCACTCCAACTTGCGCCTTAAACCGTCCTATTCTATTAAAGAATTATATTATTCTCCTTTTAATATTTCCACACTTTAATTTTTTTATTCGTTTTCCTCTCCCAAGGCACAAAAAAACAAATCAAGGAGAAACAAAGAAGAAAAAAAGGCCTAGTTGCATGCATAAAATACCAACTTTTTATTTTTACAGACATAAAACTGGGAAAAAATTGCAAGTTGGGCGACGTACAAGCGGCATTATTTTCTTTTGTTCTAACAGCTCACCAAATTGGCCAACTTGCTGAGATAGCTAGCTGTTTGATTCCATTAACCTTGATCCAATTACTATTTTTGTTTATTGCATTTGTAATTATGGTAATAAGGTACATGCCCCCTAGACTCATCTATATTTGGAAATTTCTACATATGAGTTAATTAATCCAAAATTCGACAAATTCAATGCCATTCGAAAACATTTACTCTGTATTTCAGTAAAGACAAAACATATCGAGCTAATTTTTTAGATATTGTATTGCATCTGATGAAATATTTCAGACAACTTATTTATAGTATTGTCTATTGTCTTTATGCGTGCAATTATTGTTGTGCACTTCTTCAAATGTTTAATTTCTCATTTCTTGAGTTTCAAATCAAGACATTAATCTTCAAGATATTAGTATTGTTTGTTTTTTTTTTTTAATTTCACAAAAAACGCACGCATGATTTGTTGTGATCATATATAATAAGGTAGTGTTACAAAGGGTCATATATCTTTATCCTAACCTCCTCATCTTCCAAAGGTCGGTCATTGTAGCGTAATTTACACTTACAAAAAGAATATAGCAGTACATACATAGAGAAAGAGTAAGTTCTGTAATAATCCAACAATAATTAAGAAAGAAACGGCAAAATTACCTGCAACCTTCACCTAAAAACAAATATAGAGGTAGCTAGGTTTTATCCGGGCATACTTATAATATAGCAACTGCGACTTCTCCTCGTCCTAAGAGATACCCTAATTAATTAAGGGTTAGAAAATAACAATGTTTTCTTGGACATCAATTGTACAGAAAATTAAACAGAATTAATTTGTCCTTGAACGATCGACAACAAAACATTCATTTTACACGATACAAACAAATAATCAGTTTCATACATTTACAGTGATCAACATTTTTCTCCCAACAAAAAATGAAAATAAAAATTACGAAGATTGATTTCGTCTGGACAAATCCTCAACGATCTGAGCTAAAGACTGCAGATTGCATTTAACAATGGTGTTGACGAAAACGCAGGTTTCTTCCTTAGTGTTACCTGGCGGCACGTCCACGACGTACGACTCCACCACCACCGTGCCGCCGCCGCTGGGCGCCGCGTGTAGGGTGGTGACGGAGCGGTAGTTGGCGAGGCGATGGATGCCGCCAACGATCCTGAAGCCGATGACGTGGCGCTCCTCGTCCAGTATCTCCAGCCGCTCAGTGCTGCTGACGGCGGGCATGCCGGAGATGACGCGGACCTCCCGCAGCGTCCCGACGTCGCCGTCGCCGAGGACCACGTGGCAGCTCTTCACGAAGTGCTTGTAGGCTTGTGGGTTGTCGAAGCGGCGGACGACGGACCACGCGGTGGCGACGGGGGCGGAGATCAGTTGCGTGGTGGCGGAGCAGGTCTGGTTGGGCCCCACCGCGTGGGTGTGGTAGCGGGCCACGTGGTCGGGGACTTGAGCCGGCGCTGTCGCGTGGCGGTACGCCTGTTTATAGGCGGCGGCGGCGGTGTGTGTTTCGTTGATTCTCTGAAGTAGGAGGGAGGAATTTTGGTGATGATCCGAAGGCATTTCAGATTAGATTTTGAGCGGTAGAGAGAGAATTAGTATGAATGAATCAAAGAATGGTGTTTGTGTTTTTGTGTTGTGGACTTCCACTTAAATTTTGCTTTTTCAGAGAGAGGAGGGATGCAAGGAAGGGTTTACTATTTTGATTTTATAGAGAGAGAGAAAGAGAGAGAGAGGGGGGGTTGTTCTTCCGAATTGTTTAAGCACAGTTTCTTGCCAGGAATGGAGAGGAGGTAGTTGGATTTTCAAATGGAGGATACGAAGATTCATGTGAGGGCAATAAAATAGGGATCCAGTTGCTCCATCCAAAATTACCAAATCAACCTTATATGGATTTAGATAATGACATTCGTTTATTTGTGGGTTTATCATAGATTCTCTAAACGCACTTTGAATAGTAAGACGTTTCCCCTCCAACTAAAGTCGGGATTCAACTCATATATGCATGTGTAAACTAAAAACAAAAAAAAATTCTACTTAATATCTCAGCTTATACGCAACGTTACATATTTGAAATTTCAGAATATATAATACATTAATTATAGATTAATTCTTTTTTTTTTCACTCTACGTAAATATATATACTAGGTCGTCTAGCTCATATATTGTAGAGTGGGCGGTACGGTATACCTTAAAATTTTCGTCATACTTTTTACCTTACCGAAATTAACTGTATGAAAAATTTCATACCTTTACCTTACCAAACTGTTTAGTATACTTTTGTCGGGTATACCAAAATTTAGAGATGGAACAAATCGCATACCTTTACCGTACTGCATTTTCGGTATACCAAAAAAAAAATGGTATACCAATATACTGTTCCATACTGAAATTTCACGATCTATGTGAGATAGAGAATGACAGCGGAGAATGGAGTTGATTTAGGATTAGAACTGGCTGAAAAAGATAAAAAGTGGGTACAAATGTTGCGCGCATGGTCTAACATGTTTTGTACTTTCATTCTATTATATTTTAGGGTAATGATATTCAGCCACAATGTGACCGATCACACAAGTTAAAAATGGTAATATAGGTTTTGAAAATGGAAAGATATCCTAATTGGGAAGCATACACCCTAAGGGGAAAATGTGATTATTTTCATTTTTACAGTCAACTATCTTTTTTTTACGCGTGTGGCCGAATATCATTACCCTATATTTTATATAGTATTATTTATTAATTATGACTATAATTATTTAATAACTAATAATTAATTATTATTTTAATAAGGTACTAGCGTATATACCGAATTTTCATGTATATCTTCGATATCTGAAAATCAATACCTTTAATTTTCGGTACGGTATCATAACTATCGTAAATTACGGCATACTAAAATTTCGATATATTCGGTATTTTTTCGGTACAATATTTGGTATTTTTGCCTAGCCCTAAGTGTAGAGATTGTCACTGGAGAAACTAAGTCGACTTATGTGCTCCATGCATAGACTAGGGTTCTACCATAATTAAACTAAAATTTATTAAAATTCAATGCACAACTTCATAATTATGTACAAACTGTGAACATAATTATTATTATTGAATGTCATAATAAATTGAAATAAAGAGGAAATGACCTACTTGTCCTCAAATTCAATGTGAGTATAATGGACGTACGATCAACTTGCGCTGCCCTAGAAAATGGGTTAAGAAGTTGGACAAATTCGATGCACCAATTTCAGTTTTCAAAGTCAATGCACAACTTGCAAATCTTGTCCTACTTCAGTCATTTCACGTGTTTTTTTTAGATATTTAATTCCACACTACAACAAACAAATTACTATAAGACTTAAAAAAAAAAAAAGAATAAGAAGAAAGAAACTATAAGAAATAATATTTGAGGAATAAGTGAATTAACCAAATTACGCATACTTGTACTTCATTTCATACGGACGTAGAAATTTGTATATTTTGTATATTAGTTTTATTTTCTAACTAAACAGACAATGTTTTTTGTTTTTTGTTTTTTAGTTTTTGTTTTTCCCGAAAACTATCAACAAAATTCACTCGTAGACGCAATTTTAAGCTCGATCCAGAAGGCCTTTGGTGAAATTCTACCTAGCTATTTTTCGTTTTAAATTATAAAGTCATTTATTCTGACAGAAAAATAATCCAAGCTAGCATAATTGTTCAAAATATTTTGGGGACTGTTTACGATGTAATAAAGGCGTTTTTATTAAGTTTGTAGTATTTGGTTTAAGCTTAATTAGTTATTACAATATTATCTAAATGAGAATTACTCGTTGATTAGGGCCACATTGGTGAAATGCACACTTTGGTGTATTTGAATTGAAGATAACAATATTTGAATTATTTAATACTAAAATACTCGTAAGAGGTAATTAACATTAATTAACGACGGAGTTGGTGTCTGAATTTGAATTCCAGCTGGAATACTTTAAATTTAAACTTTGTGGAAAACACTTATCATAAACAATTGTCATTGCTAGCTGAAAAGAAGATACTAAAACATTTCCTAATTAATTAATAGCATCACATAATTAGAAAACTAGGAAAAGAAGGAAAAAAAAAAAGTTAATGGTTGGTTGAGGGTATTTTGCAAGTTGATCATAATGTCAAATGATTTTTAGTCCCATACTTTTGTGCTTAATTAATAAATGGTTTTACATTTGTTGCAAGTTGGGGAAGCACGAAATTCAGCCCCCTTTCCTCTTTCGCTATCTTAAATTGGGAATTTTTGACATTTCAAAGGGTGCGATTGATAAAAAGATTAAAAACTATTTTATACATATCAATCAACTTTGAACATTTTCAATGGTTTTTTATTCTTAATTAAAGGTATATTCAAATTGCTAACGTTCATTTTAATTAGTGAATATTTGTTGGTGCATGCCTACTGCTACCCTTATGAAATCAATTAATGACATGTTATGTATTTCCTTTTTAATTAATGCTCTATGATTTAGTTGGAGAAATGGCCAAAAACTGTCAAGTTTATAAAAATATTGGGGTTTTAAGGGAAAAAAGGAGGGGAAATGGGGAATGAAGTTAACTATTAACAAATTATTATTTTTATTCATTATTTGTTCAACTGAGGGTTCCGAAATGATTTATTGTAGTACATCTTAATGATATAATGTGCCAACAAGAGAGTAAGAGATTCAATCTGATACGTGTATAAAATCGCAATTGACCTTTTTCACACTCAAAACTACTTAATACTATTATTCTTAAAAAAAAAAAAAACGATTTAATACTACTTCCTCTGTCCCACTACAGTTGTCATACTTTCTATTTCGGACGTCCCATTTCAATTGTCATACTTCCTTTATAGAAATAATTAGTTGGTTAATTACACTCACTTTACACCTTCCAACCTACTTTTTTCTTCATTTTCTGTGTCATTCACTATTCTCCTTCTCTCTCTACTCACTTTATTTCACTATTCACTCTTTCTCTACCTACTTTTTCACTTTAATAACTCCAATAAACACATTTTCCACCCTTAATTATTTTCTACTTAATTCCCGTGCACAGAAAAATTATGACAACTGGAGTGGGACGGAGGGGGTATTAGAGAAGCCGATAAGGCGTAGCTTAATTGGCTAGTTGAGGCACCACAAGTCCCTCCTTAGCGAGAGGTCTTGGGTTCAATCCCGCTTGAGTGCGGAGTAGATTTTCCACCTTATTTGGTGGTGTAGTGGTCTCACCATGTGTGGCGGTGTAGTAATCTCACCTTTGTGTGGCGTAAAGATCCTACCTATATGGTAGTGTAATTGATTTATTCGTTAAATATTCATACCTTATTGTAATACCCTAAAAGAAACTATTAGAGAAATAAAAGAAAAAGATATATCAATAATTGATCAAGTGGACTGGATTATTTATTTGGCAAATAAGGGAAAATTGATCTGGGTCATGGGCGTGCCCGAAAATAGGACTTAAGATATATGAGAAGACTGTTGCATGAGGCTACAAGTAGAGAGATAGTCAAAGACTCCATGTGGTGAAAGTTTGAATTATTTGGTCCCCTACTAAATGTAATTTCTCGTATGTAGAAAAAAAATATATACAAATATGAATTTAAATTAGCCCTACAATTTAGATGTACAAATATGTAGGTATCACATAAACTATTATACTATATGTTATTATAACTTTATTAATTTCTCGTGTAAATATCTTATTTATGTCGGTCCATGTTAGATGATTATTTTCACGTCCCAATATTATCTCCCATCTAAGTGGACTTGAAAAGAGTTATTTGTGAATCTCAATCAATAAATTTTTACTAGTAGGATATGGGAATGTGACAGGACGTGTTAGAGGATTTGGTCTTTGTTTGCAATTGTCTTCAAAATTTTGGCAAACCTTGGGACAAGGATTTTGGACAAGAGCTCACACTATATCTCCAATCCTTTTTTCTCATAAATATATATATAATATAGGGTGATGCTATTCGAATATAGTATGTCCGCACATAACCCGTTCGATCAAGAAAAAACCGGCGGTATCCCCCCACATTCACTCCCCTTTAAAATTTTCACTCTCATTCCCTTGAGAAATCTCTTTTCTAATTAAAACTGTATTAATTAAGACCATAATTCATCGACATAAATTTCTTCTCTTCTCATCTAATTAAATTTCGAAAAGGGTATTATTGTACATTCATAAATAGCTGAAATTAATGAAAAAAAATATTAATTAAAAAATTGTGTAAAATCAGTTTTTTTTAATTGATCGAACCGGTTATGTACGGACATACTATGTCCGAATAATTTTATTGTATAATATATATATATATATATATATATATATATATATATATATATATATGAAAGAGATCAAATAGAAATGAATTCATGTGTTAAATAGAAATAAGTCTAGATCGTCCATTTAATTAGATTGATGGCCTAGATTAATGGGATTGGTGATGGTGTTATTCTCGCCTAATTACTGTATGAAGGGTATCTAAGTATTTGTAAAAAAATTATAACCGATTTCCTCCTTAATTGGTGTGAATTATGATATATCATTGACCAGCAAATCCTTACGTGCATTTGCTTTTCATTTATTTTTTTTATTGGAAAAAATATATATAAATAAATAACAAACAATTTGCTTTTCATTTGTCTATTATATTTAATTTCTTTTTACTTTTACCGGCTTAATTGTTGATTTGTTATATCTTTATTTTTCTTTAATAATCCATAGGTTTTAGTATGTTCAGTTGCTTCGTCTTTTTTTTGGTATATTTCATTTGTTTTTTTATATTTCACATTTTTGTTTATGCATTCAATGTTTTTTATTATATTTTCATATTGTTTTTTTTAGTATGATTCATTGTTCTTTTTGGTGTAATTCATTGATATAATAAAAAATATAATGAAAAATACCCCCAAAAAAATGCTCATAATAAAAAACAATGACTTGCGCCAAAGAAAACAATGAATAATGCTAAAAAAAGCAATATGAAAATGTAATAGAAAACAATGAATTATACCAAAAAAATAAAATGATGATCATAAAAAGCAATGAATTAAACAAAAAAAACAATGTATCATGCTAAAAAACAATATGAAAAATATAATAAAAAAATAATGAATTACACCAAGAAAAAATAAGTACACCAAATAAAATAATGAATTATACTAAAAAAAGCAATATAAAAATATAATATAAAAGCAATATACTATGCGTAAACACAATGTTAAAATATAATAAAATTACATAGGAATAAAAAAAAATAAAAAAGCTGCCAAAGAATGCATCAACCATAGCTAGTTATTTTAGAATTGCGCCCGGATAAACTATAAAAAAAAGTTAATTTGAAAATTAAAAAATCTTGTGAAAGATTCGTATTCGTAGCCTTCTGACCATAAAACCCTTTGAAATATTAAATACAATAATTCTGTTATTAATCTGAGTTCATCACCACCATCCAAATTGTTTAACTCTACGACTTATTTTCATTTTTAATTAACTAACACGTAAGGAAATATTTCTAGTATAACCATCCGAGATATATATATATATATATATATATATATATATATATATATATTATTTTGATTGGCTCAATTCAATTAATTTTTGCACAAATTGTAATGAAAATATTTAATTCTCGTTTGGATCGATGGCGACTAGGCCCTATTCATCCATAAATTAATTTTTCTGCATAACCCAAAATCTAACAATAATAGTGACGATATTTAATTTGCTTAAACATGTATAATTTTTTACTTTTTACTATACATATAGAATTTTCTACTATGTAACCTTTTTTTTTTTTTGGACACGTTCAATTCTACATATTTATCTCTTTTTTGGTTGTATATTTTTGGCAAAATGCATAGAGTTCCATGCAAATTTACCGGCAATTTAATTCGAACTTTTGTTCCTAATAGTAGAAACCAACGGTGTACAATCCTTAATTATGACAAAAAATAGGCCTTCAGACTCCTGAAAGCGTGAGAAAGAGAGAGATGAATAGATGATTGTCTTTGGAATGACAAAGATATATATATTTGCAACCATCAAAATAGGCTGAAAAGGTAGTGGTTTCTGTATATATGTTTGAATGGATCAAGTATTCAGCAAGGTGGGATCGTATTGGTTGAGTCAAAAAGCCAGCAATGAGTTTAGCACTGTTGGCAATGATGTCAATGTAACACCCTCAATTTTGTCTTTGTCTTTTTTTTTTTAATTATTATTATTATACCTCATTATATTTTGCGAAGATTAGAAATCCCCAATCACTATCGGTTATATCTGAAATTAATCAATAAAAAAATTCATTATCAGGATATATATCTGCTGCACTTTCAATGAATTTATTTTTTATTCTTGCTTGTCAATGGATCTTTGCTAATGATCCAGTGTTGTGTGATTGCATTTCCTGAAATCTAGGTTAGTTGGATTAGATATTGCTGGATTTATGGATTTTTGAATGCGTTTCATCTTTGAAAAAAGGAAGAAGAACGTAGATAAACAAATAAATTAATTAAATAGCACATTGGGTTTCTTGAGTTGTCACTTAGTTTGAGGAATTTCATAACATAACTATATCTTTGTTTCGTTTTGTCTGGTTAGTCATTGTCAACCAGCATTGAAGGAGGCACGAAATGGTTGGTTAACAAGATCAAAGGTTAGTCATCTTTTTCTCTCGCTGTGTCCTTCAATCTCATATATTATATATTTCAGAATAGTCTAAACGCCCTTGAGATAAATGTCTTATAATTTGAATGAGGCATTAAAAACCAGCTTACTAATATATTATTAAATAAAAAATTCCGATTAATCTTCTACTACTCGTTTATATATGAGAACAAAATTAAAAATCACAAGATTGATTGATTGATTGATTTTCAGGAAAAATTCAAAAACCACTACCAGAACTACTAAGGGAGTAGGATCTTGCAATCGGCATATTCCCTGGTGATGCGACCAACTATGAATTCGATGAGGAGACGAAGAAGCTGACGGTTAACATTCCATCAGCGTGCCAAGTGGGGTACAAAGATGAATCCGTGGTGTATGGAGATCTAGAAGCAGAGATGCTTACCAAGTTTCAAGAGATGGCACAGCTGTAACCAAGTTCTAGCTAAATGTTAGTACTACAAATGAAAATGATCAAATTAATTAACAATCAAAAAACTAAATGCATCAGCCGGGAAATCGAACCCGGGTCTGTACCGTGGCAGGCTACTATTCTACCACTGATGCTTCTTTAATTCTTTTTACTATGTTTTAATCTTTCTTTATCTTTTTGTAGCGCTAACTAATGGAGAAAGCTACCTTTGTGTGTTTGTTTTTTTCTCTTGCATCTAATTTTCGTGTAACTTATCTATGTTAGATTTATTTATCCCTATGGTGCGTTTACTTTGATGAAAAAAATTTTATTGGAAAATGATAAATAAGAAAAGATGAGAAAATATTAACATTTCCATCCTTTTTTATATCTCATGTTTACTAGGTTGGAAAAGAAAATTATCATATGGTGGTCCCCTCATTCCTTCCCATTTTTATGCCTTTTGTTCATTTGGAAATATTTTCACACCACTAATCAAAGATAATATTATCCAATATTGGAGAGAAAATGATGGAAAAGGGGATGCCCGGGAAAGTTTTCCACCCTGTGTGAAGAAAATTTTCTATCAAAGTAAACATCTGAAAAAGATAGAAAATGAGAGAAAATATTCATTTTCCATCTTTTTCCATCAAAATAAACGCACCCTAAGAAGAATGAAGAGTATGACAAATTCTTGGTTGAGACAGGGTAATATGAGATCGGGTTAGCGGTCAATCCATTGACTTTTCGATTTTTTTAATGGTCAGATGATATGCACTACAACGGGTAGTGAGAGGCACTACACTGTGTAATGAGATGCAACACTAAGTGTATGCACCACATAGTGTATGCATGTGTACCACTATGTATAATGAGATGCACCACCATGTGTACTGAGATGCACCACATTATGGACCACAACGTGAAATGAGATGCACCACAATGTGAAATGAGATGGACCACACTTTATAATAATAATAAAAATTGAAAAAGCATCGCATGACGTGAGACGCGTTGCATAGGAGTGTAACTCGAAGAAAATTGGTACTCTCTCCGACCTACTCATATTGTCATCATTTCTTTATTTAGGTGTTCCACCCATATTGTCATCTTTCAAATAAGAAAAGATTAAACCCTTAAAATTATTTTAAAAGTGATTAGACCTACCCATATTCTATTTTTTTATGCTTATTCTCAATCTTTTCGCGGAACGAAAACATGCCAATTTCAATGGATAGGAGAGAGTAAATAAATATATACCTCAAGAAATATCTACAAACACATCTTCATTGAGCCCTTAAATCTTTTACCAGCTGAATAATATCTTTACAACATAACAATAGACAGGAAAAAAGTAAAGGGCTCTGCATTATTACATAGATTTATAGACTTATGGAAGACCACCAGTTGTCTGGTCTCCAACCATATTAAGCCCAATTTCTTATCTCTATATATATTCAATCAACAGATGAATGAGTTTGTCCACTAATGGAAAAAAGTTTTGACAGATTCATAAGCAGACCAGCAGATGGCAGCAGCAGGTGCATGAAACAGCATTCTTGGAATCCAACCTCGCATAAGCCCTCCATATCCATCTTTCCTCTTGATGATCCCAACCACATCCAAAGTCGAGCTACTAGATAGCCGATCACATCCACACACTCCCTACAAACACAAACAAACATACGTACGTGTTTTAGTCCGACAAACGAAGGGAAGAGATCGAGTGGTTTAGAAGTGAGGATATGATGTAATTGGAAAATAGTTAATCGATCCCCCGGCCACCTGGCACTGCAGCTGAGTCTTGACCACATCAAGAGGAGTAGTGACGGCGGCAGCCAAGGCGCCGGCAGCAGCACCGGCAGTCGCGTGCACAACGAGATTCTCCTCTCCATCGCGGCCGAGGCCTCTCTTGGCAGCCTCATACGTAGCAAAGTGGACAGCAGTGAAAGGCGCATTCATGACGACCGTCGTCCTATAACTGGCGTAGAAGGCCCCAAAGCCTTCCTCCGCCGCCACCCTCATCACACAGTCACACACTCCCTTGTAAGGGCTGCCCTTGAGCTGCAGCCGCTGCTTCACCACGTCCATCGGCGTCAGCACCGCGTCACTAGCAACAGTGGCGCACACACCGGAAGCAGCATGAGCGACGGGGCTGTTAGGGTTCCGTTCCGACAAGAATATTTTCTTGCAATATTCGTAGACGGAGAAGTAGACGGCGTGAGCTGGGCCGGCGCCTAGTCCCATCGCTGCGATTCCGCGGTACAGACCGCTAAAACCTTCGTGTTTGACGATCGAACCCAAGGATTGCCGGAGAGTTACGGCCGTGGTTTTGGTCGGAGAAGTGATGGCCTGCATCCTTGTTTTGAGAGTGTCGACGGGGAACATGGCCATGTGCTCGACGGAGCCGGCTATGGAGCCTGCGATCATGAATTGCCAGAACTCGAGGCCGTCGTGGACTGGTGGCGGAGCAGAGGTCTCATCTTCCGCCGCTTTGGCGGTGGCGTGGGCTCCCATGTGGCGGAGATTGGAGTGTGGTGAAATTGTGGAATTGATCAAGGTTTTAATAGGATGAGGCAATAATTGGCCATACATAGGAGATCGCTTTCCGACTGGGAGAGAGAAAGTTTGAAATTGAGAGAGGGAAAAGAGAGAGAGAGAATCATAGACAAACCATTTTTTCAAGATATGTTTGCTTTATACTCCATATACTTCACATCCATTTTTTCAAGAAGAGTTAGTGCAAGTAATTTAACATAAACTAAAACAAACCAACCATGCATATATTAGCAGCTTTTTCATGTTTTAAGTGACAACCTAGTATCCGTACGTATTATGCAGGAAGACTTGTTCACCACTAGAGATGTCAGTCCGGCTAGGATTAAATACCTTCGAGGAATAAATGTTCGGTCCAATCTTTTGTGTTTTGTGGTGCTAATCCAACTTGAAAGAGGAACCTTAACGAAACAAATGAAGTGTTATTAATGCATATATATAATCAATTCTTCAAATTATTTTCAATGTGACAGGAGCAGAATCCATTGATGTAGACAAGGAAAAAGCTTGATCCAAATACTGACAAAAAGGGGCATGTTCTATCCACACGCCTTTTTATCAGTGGCAATCTCAATATCAACAGCTCTCATTCATCATCGCAACTTTTATATTCTCATTCACCTCAAAAGAAAGAGAATAAGTTCATGATCATCAATATTGGCACATTGTGTCGTTCATGAGTAGCTCGATTCATTTACGTTTCTCAAAAGCTGTCATGACAAATAATCATGCAGAGAGCAAAGTGTAGGCTGCAAGGAATTTCATGTCCTCATTTCAAGATCAGATCCCCTTCCCTTCTTTTCACAAACGTACATGACAAAAATCGAGTCGAATTCATCCCACTTAGAGTGATGATTCTTTACGTGATTCTTGTAAGTTGCATCATTTTGCAGATCAATACGATTAGATGAGTGGTATATTCAAATTTGAAATAGTTGATTGAAGTGAAACAGAGGAGAAAATCATAAGAGCAAACATGAGGAATAAAACAGGACATCTCAAACAGATATTAAATTCTTCAACATGTACCAAAATAATTAAATTATAATCAATAAATGCTACTCTTATCTATATAGTATATATTATCATCAAACATTTCAGCTGGGAATGAACACTAACTTCCCACACTCCATATACACTCAAATACACTATCAAGACATCTATACTAATACGCCCACCATTAGCGACTGCAGATTTTTCTCGTAATTTCTCATACTTGTTGGAAACAGACTTTCCAACAATTAAACCTTCTGCTGCTTCTCTCTCTCTGCACAATATGAGAAGATGAAGAGTGAATAATTTCCCACATTACCTGTATATCTGTATATCCCGCACACGCCTCCATATCCTTGTACAAATTAACAAAACCATCACTTTTTTCTGCAACAGAAAACAGAATCTTAGATTTTCCCAAGCACGAAAACCAAAAAAGATTTGACTCCCAGATGTTAAAGATCCTACCTTTAGCCTTGTGTCGGAGATTTGAGGCAGCATTTGCAAGAATATCTTTTGTCCGAAGAAAAAATGAGTTCTTGATTCTTGAACTCAACCATGATTTTTTCCTCTCCATTTCTTTTGATCTGCTCGAGCTTGAATTCGCTGTGTGATTTATACTCACACTCAGTTAAGCTCCACGTCACGTGTATTGAATGACAATTTTTTTTTTCCAAACTAAAAGATGAGATACATCCAACAAGAAGGCAACAATGATAAAAACAGTCATAAACTTTTGAAATCTTAATTTTGCTCTATGATTTAGTTTTAGGAAATAGTGTGGACTAGTACAGTTTAATCCAAGATTTTCTCGTGATTTAGCGATTAAATAAATCAGATCCATCCAGAATTAAATAAGTAATCATAATTTGGGAGAAAGGTGTGATGGAGAAATAAGAGAAGCTGTGGAGAAACAGACATTTGGAGCAGGAGCGACTGCTTTTGGATTTTGCTAATCTAGTTTATTCAACAAATCAAAAGATTCTTATTTCTAATTTTATCAAAAGTGAGAGGGTCCCTGGTCAACCGGTTAGTTTGGATTTTCCATCAGCGCTTTTCTGCTTGTTCTCTCTCTCTCTCTCTCTCTCTCTCTCAAGTGAAATCTGAGAAGTTAAAGAGCATGTGCACTGTGAACTAATCTTGGTAGTAATCACCTAATAGATTGCTCTGTTACCAACTCATCACCATATCACATTAAATTGTCTGCCCTTTTAACTCAACTCCCTTCATTTTGATTTACCAAGTATCTAATAAAACGTGTCACTTTTAGTGGAAATTAATCGGATCGCTTCCTGAAACCGACGTAAAATACTTTCCAGTCCAGCTTAAACTCAATAATACAGCTTGATGTAATAGTTAAATTTACTTCTTGTTTGAAAAACTGATGGCAATGTTATTTAAACCTACCTACCCTTCTGACGACGCCGAGTTTGCAGTTAGGAACTCGGACGTGCCAAAATACAAAAATATCTTCTTATGCTCACCACTAGAACAAATTGGGTAAGTATTCAGAGTCGAATCTAAGAATATGGTAGGTTGTGATCTCGGTGTCATTGAACAATAGTTGGGTTTAGGTTTGGTACTTCTCTTACCATCAACAATAAACAAAACTAAAATAAAGCACGGAAGTATCAAATAGAGATAGTTTGTTTGAGTCAGCCTCGACTTGGTCTAGTGTGCGCGTGTGTGTGTAGAGGATCTCAGGCCCTCGAATAGCCACTGTGTGAGTCCGTCTCTCAGTTATAGGGTCTCAACATTCACGCTCCTTTACTCTCACCATGGCACGCACGTGAGCATCTCAACCTCAGCACTTCCTTTCTATATCGAGCCCTCCAAGTCGCTTTGGGAGCCCTCCTTACTGGTTCCAGAATTAGCCCGCATTTGAAAAAGTCACCATTGAACCCTCTGTGCAGCAGCTTTTAGATCTAGAAGGCCCAAGATGGCTAGAAGCATAACTTACGTCATACACCACACTCCGGCGCCCGCAACACGACTGTAGATGAGGGGAATCCCTACACCTTTGCCCAGTATTGTCAGAAATTTCGCCTCTGCCACTCCTCCGTAGGCCTTAGTCAGAGTCGTGGAGGTTCCACCACTCTGGAATCAAGCCCAGCATATCGGGAACAGCCTTAGCAGATCTACGGCGAGCTGTCCGCCTCACCACTCACACACACCTCACCTCATCTCAATCAACCCAAGCAAGAAAAATTTAGTTAGATATGAAAGTAAAAGAAATAACCAAGCAAGAGATAAAAGAAACCATAAGTAACATTCAAACTGAAAATATTGTTTGCCTCACGGAGGACTTAATAGAAAACGTAAAGGGTGGAATAGTGTTTATTACAGAAACTTAGTTTGCAGAAAATATGGTGAAGATGAGAAGTGAAAAGATGCCCTTGCAGAAAATATAGTGCGGCTGCAGTTGGAGTTTTTAGCCTTTCAAATTCGTCCCTATGAGAGTTTGGAGTCCGACTTGTCTCTTGGCTGGTAAAAGCTCACTATCAGTCCTTCGTCCTTGCTCCATTCTCATTGGTCACCCTTTCTGCTATTGCTGGAGGTTGCCGTTGGAGTTGCATTGGTCCCTAACAGAGCTGTTCTTTGCATTTTTGGCAAAGAGTTGACTTCAGCGTTCTGAGTCTTCATGACTTTGCTGGCTCAGCTCTTCGTGACCTTTGCTCCTCTGTTGCTTTCTCTTCCGCTTCGTGCCCCAAATCAGCTCCTTTGTGCCCATTTGTAGGATTGTGAAGCCCTGCAAGCCAGTGTGTCCTCCCAAACACAAACAGACCCAAAACAAAGAGAAAAAGACTCTATCGAAACCTCTACAGACACTAAAAAGAGTACGGAAATAGGGCTCGTCACCTTCGAGTATTCGCACACAGAGAAAAAATATTCACAAATGCGACATCACCAAGAAAAAACATACATGTCCACACACACACTATACACTACATGTACAATTACCCAATATTATTATTTTTTTCAGATTTTCATTGTTTTAGATAAAATCCGGAAGAAAATACAATTTACTTACTCCTTTCGATTCATTGAAATTGTTATATCAGTATTTGACATGAAAATTAAAAATAAAAATAAAAAGATAGAAAATGGTATAAACACTCATCTCTGGCTACTATATTAACCCCATAAAACCATCACATAAAGCGAAACAATTAAAACAATTTATTTTTGAAAGATATCTTTTTCTTTCAAGTTTTTGTCGGCAGCAGACAGTCCATACGAATCCGTTTTAATTTTGTGGAATTAAATTATAGTACCTCATTTTTCAAGACCTATACATAATTATTTGTTTATTTCTTACTAGTCTTGCTGTTTGTCTATTCTATTTCCTTGTTTTCTTTTTAGGATGCCGTTTTTCTGATTTATTTATTTATAATTTTATTTTTTAACCAATGGCTACTCATGCTTGCTAGTAATTGGCTACGATAAACCAAGTACGTATATATGGAAATATTAGTATATTACGTGTATGCTATAATCCAACTTAGTAGTAACCATCCAAAATAAGTGAAGAATTTATATATGATTCCATCATAAAATCGATATACAAAAGCACAAATTACAACGCTGGTACGCTTATGATGAACAGCGATATCGCAATTCAGTCTAATGGAAAGATTGGAATTGGCATTATTACTCGGAACGAGCGGTTGTTGCTTGTAGAACTGAGATTCTGGCGACGGGATCGACAACGTTGTTGGAAGGAATTGTTGTTGAGCACGGGCTAAACATGGCTTAATTTCGTTACATAATGTATCAAAGATTCATGTTCAAATTTGATAACCAAACTTTGATTCGTGGGAGATCGAGTTGGATCCCTATAGTGAAATCATCAAGGACGATATCTGGCAGATTGCTGATAGAATACAAGTGCTAAGCTTCTCCTATATCCCAAGAGATTGTAATACTATTGCTCATAAATTGGCAAGAGGGAATAGTTTTGTAGGTACAAGGAATATGCCAATGAAGATTGCTTCAATTGTACTGAACAATGTTGTTTGATGTATAAAGTTTGTTTTCTTCTCAAAAAAGAAAAAAGAAAAAAAAAAGGCAGAGTTTGCTTGGAAATAAAAGGAAAATAACAGCAGGGAGGGGAAAAAAAGCTAATTAATCACGAACAACGGAATGAATCAACATTGAAGCCTCCTCCGTATCAGGTGCTGCATCATCTGTTGGTCATATAAAACACAGTTTCACGCTCTAGTATGTGAGGAAATGAAATGAGATTAAAAAAAAAAATCAACAAGAAAGGATAAAGAAAAATAGTAAAAATACCAGGCAAGTGAGAGGCAATGTTATCTATCAAACCACCGCCGCCATCGCCGACGTCAGTGTCACTGCCTCTTTCTCTCTCATCCGCGGCGGCGGTTCCTTGACCCTCATCCGCACCTCCATTCGGATGCAAAATACTAGAAATCAAAGTATTGAAGACCCCACCTCCATTTTTAGCTTCTGCTGAAGTAGAATCATCACTACCATCTCTCACTTTGGTGCTCAAATTGTTGTTTGGATTCCTCTCCTTCGCTTCTTCTGCACTTAATTCTTTAGCATCAACGCTCTCTTCTTCTTTGACTTCTCTCTCCTCGAAAACAATGTCTGTGATGTCTGTCGTGCCTTCCATCTAATTCTCACACTATATAGTTATAATTATATACTTATAATCTGATCGAGATTGTAATTAATAAGCTAGGTCGGGAGTATTGAATTGAATCTTGTTGAGGAGGAGCGAATCATATCATCGTTTATATAGTTAGAGACTGGATAGAGTTCCACGTGCAATTAGCTGCTGCGGTTCTTTAATCTTTCTTACATTCTGACAAAATAATAATGTAGTAATCCAATGAAATATGTGAACGTGACCCTCTCTTGCTCTTCTTCTTGGTCTTGACGCCACCTTTTAATAGAGTCGGTTACTCGACTCCCAAAACAGTTTCACTCTTTAAAATACTCTATTTTATTGTGCCCAGTCTATTTTTATTATTAATTTTTTTTTTTTTGAAAGATAATTATTTTTTCAAATGCATATAGTATTAAAGTTTTCTTATAGGATCATAGTTTTGAAGTCGGCTATACCTTACAAGTGAAGTTCATGCACTGCTCTTGAGGTAGTCTACAGCTGAAGTAGATTATTTTCATTTACTGTTGAAAATTATCATGAGTATCTCACGAATCTTAAACTAAAGATTACAAATTTCAACAATATAGTACTCTCCTCTTTTTATACAAGTGTCCCCCACCATTAAACACACGTACTAAAGAAATTGATAAATTATTATTTTTTAAAAAATTTATAATTATTATCTAGAAAATTTAAAAAATAGGAAAATTAGCGTTTGTGATTGAAGTAAAATGGAAAATTTTGCATGATTTTTTTTTTCAAAATTTATATCAATTTTTTCAAAGTTATGAAATGAGATACTTATTCCATCACTAATGTTTGGTAATAATTATCCCAAATGCATTAATATCTGACTCATGTAAATTATCAATAATCGGTGCCTATCCATACCAGTGCATAAAATATGAGCTATTTAAATTTATAAATTAATTCAATAAAAGATCTTGTATAGCGCCTTTTTTTACCTCTGCTATTTAGTATATTTATTTTGATTAGATAGCTATTTCAGCAGAAGAAAAATAAGGGCCGCTTAACAAACGATATTTTTAAACTCACAAAATTGCACCTGATTTGTAGGTTTCTTTCATTATTGAGGTTAATGTCTTTTACTTGAAAACAATCAAAGAACTACATATTACTTCTCAGAAGAAATGTCATATTTCTTTCCTTTTTGTCGCGTCATAAGATATATAACAAGATTGCATTATGACACGATCATTACCAAATAAAAATGCTAAATAGCATAAATATATGATACATTCACCCAATTCAAGATAAGTCAGTCTCATCTTTACAAGTTCAAAATCTGTGATCATATTCAACCAAAAACCAAAGTTAAATATTCTATCGTCACTATTTTGAAGTATTTCTCAAGCCAAAAACTCTTCTCCTCGGACCTAAAATATTTCGACTCTCGTCGTAGCTACAGAAGAAAACAAGCATCGCAGGGGGAGTAAGTTAAGCACAAACAGTCAAAGATGAGGTGAGAACTTAACTTAGAGCAAGAAATCCATGGTAGTATATAGCTTTGAAAATCAGTGAAATCTCCTTCCCTCCTCCTTTGCTTTCATTTCAGCAGCCCTCTTTGCTTTCCTTCTTTCAGCTTTCTGAGCAGCTTCAATTTGGACTTTTTCCATAATCTTGTCGAAACCTGGGATTGTCTTCTCGAGTTTGTGGTATGTTTGAACACTCAGATTGTGGAAAATCCCAAAAAGTCTCTGCAAGGGTTTAAGGTTAGGGTTTAGGTGCAAACAGTCTTGGAAAGTAAACGGGATGCTATATATTGACGAGGAGGAACTTACCAAGACATCTTTGTTCCAATTAGCAATGTAGGGAGGGCCAGTTGTGTACGATCCAAGAGGTTCACGGTACCACTTGCCACCAAACGTTATCTGATCCATGGCCTGCTCGATGCTGAGAACTTCCCATGGCCTCAACCCGGGAATAATTTTTGCCAATTGTTGTCTGCCCAAAAACCAAAACTAATACTAAGTTTTGTGAAATAAGAAGAAAGGCTGTTTCTTAACAAGAAAGATACTTTCGTCAAAAAAAAAAACAAGAAAGATACTATATAATATCACAAGAAGTAAGATCCAATGAAAATGCAACAAGAAGGTGCAGAGAGTACCTAAGATCTTTTGGAATGAATTTATTCGGCATGTGGTCTTCTTCGAGAAGAGTTGTCATCTCAGAGCCACTTGCCCAAAGAAACAGAGCATGGCTCGGGATTCTGACACCAGGCCATACACCATTATTAGCCTCTAGAACAGCCAAATCGCGTCTTTTGCTCTCGTATGCTTCTTCTTGAAGCTGCTTATAAGTTTTGTCTTCGAAGCCCTTGAGAGGAACCCAAGGCGGAATTCCTTTCTGTAGCTTATGAATAGCAGCTGTAGCAGCAGCACCTAATCTAACTGAAAATTAAGCCAGGCATGGCCAATTAGAGGGCATTGACTATGGGTGATTGTTAAAACCTATTACTTAATTATCGTGTTTCATTAATACGAACTTTCATGACATTTAGAAAGGTAAGTCTAGAAACATATTTATTCACACTGAAGCTGACAGCAGAGGCTTCAATAATGATGATGAATCAAACTTTCTACTAAAATTATTCTTTAAATCGGGAACTTAGGTACAAGCTTGAGGAACATATGTAAAGGAATACCACTTGTCATTTATCCTCTTCATGCTTATTATAACTAACTATTAAACCATGGCTTTAATTCCAATGTCTAAGAACTACAGTTATATTTTGATTTGGAGAAATTGAACATCATGGTCTAAATTACAATATACAACACACATTTAGAAGCTAGATAAGATTTGCATGTAGAAATCACAAACCTTCCCAAGTAGCGATTGCACGCTCCATACCATAGAGCATGCTAATAGGCACCCATTCATCCAAATCATCACCCCATACAAATGTATCCTTGTCTATTATCCCCGCACCCCAAGCTGTTTTCAGCTGTATTAGTTCCATCGGTCCTCGTGAACGACCCAATCGATCCTTATAGTACCAACCACCAGTTTTCATGATAACTAAGACAAAGAACAATATAACACATCACTCCACTTAACATAGAGGTGTTGGATGTAGTGTGATAACAATTTAATGAACATAAAGAAAGAAGGCATAGATCATACAATGACAAAACATAAGTCCTAAAAAAAAAGCCTTGCAAGTTCAAGCATTCTATTATTTACAAACACATGATGAAAATCACATCCAACAAAAAAAAAAAAAAAAAAAAGCCTTGATGAAGGATGGTTTCCAACATAAACTTGTTTGCATTGTCACCCTATTTTGTCAGTTCAGTTTTAGGAGTTCATACGGTACACCTACAACTGGCTAAAGGCATCATATAACATCTAACCATTCTCAAAAGGGCACACACACATACGATACACACTCTTTCAAGAAAACATACACAATATCCACGATTCCACAAAAGAAAAAAGCATGCACAAATTTTAAACATAAAAAAGGCCAAACTGAGTGAGACATAGATCATTTTCTACTTACAGTCATGGTAACGCCTCTCGAGTGCTTTATAACCTATAGACTGAGCAACGTCAATTGGCCTACCCGGAGGGTATGGCCGCTGCCTGAACCCCCAAAGCCCGAAGAAGAACTGCCTAGCAAAATCCCAGAACTTATCATCCGACTCCTTCTGCGTTTTTATAGCTTTCCTTGGCATTGGCCTCCCATCCAGCCCAATGATATTGGGAACTGCCTTTACAATCACAATGAATTAAACTTTACCACCCGCACAATGTAAAACACCACCAAGAAACACCATTTTTCAGCTCAACACTTTAACAATTAAATTCCCACACCAACTTCACCAAAAACCATCACTCTATCAAGCAAGCACACAAAGACAAATACAATGCCACAATTTTAAAACAACAAAAATTACATATAGAACCAATAACATATCATCATTTAAAAACTGTATAACCTTATATCATATATGTACAAAAAGGGCCTATATATTACACCTACCAATCCCATTCAAAAAGCACCATTTTGTAGCTCAACACTTAATGAATAAAATCCCACACCAAAACATATACAACAAGTATTCTAACTATCAATGCAAGAGCTCAAAATCTATGCGACGTCTCATGGACTCAACACTCTAGTGCAATGTCTGTCTTCCATTTACACACAGTCACGCACACCCTCACAAAGACTACAGCAACAGCAGCAGCTATAATCTCACAATACCATTAAAAATAATCCCTAACAAGAAATTACCTGCCAGTATTTCTTATCTTCTTTCTTGTAAGGAACGGAATTCTCCTGTAGCTCCATCTCATTCAGTTTATCAGCAATCTCCTCAGCTTGGATCAAGAACTGCACAACCGGGCTGCTGCGGAACTCAGCCCACCACCGCTCGTTCTCCTCAATCTCTTCCGGTGTGGGATTCTCCTTCTTCTCAAAAATCGGGTCTTCCTGCAAAATCTTCTCAACCTCAGGGGTATGTCGATAATCCGGCAAATTCTCGGACTCCCAGTAGAACTGCTCCAGCATTTGCGTGTACTTCCCGGGCTTGTCCGGCTCGGGCTCGGGCTCGGGCTTCGGTTTCTTGGCAAAAGGGTTGGAAATGGCGGCGAAGTTGGGGGTTTTCCCCTGGGGTTTGAAGAGAGAGGCTACGAGGTTGATTGGTGGAATTGGGAGCTTCGGCGGGAATTTGAACCAGTTGTCACCAAACGGGTTGAAATTTATCGACGCCATTCACGCAGTATTACTGCGAGTTGTTCTTTGTAATGAAGAAAAGGAGAAAGTGGCGGACTTTGCGAACCGCAGAGGGAGGGTGACAGTGGACGGAGGGTGGACTCAGAGCTGCGAAACTGGATGAGGAGAGGGAGCGACAAGGCTCTTTCTCCTGTTACTTTCATACGGTAATTTACGGTTTCTTTTAATTAAACTAAAACCCTCTCGCCTCTCCACGAAGGGTTTTGTTGTACTTGCGATTTTCGTTTTCAGAGATGGGCATGGGGCGGCATTTCCAAAGATCCTTGAGCTCAATAAAATGGGCTAAGGCCCCATTTTATTTTCCAAAATATTAGGCCCAACTTTGAAGTCATAATAAGTTCTATATTTTGAAATTCTATAAGAGAATATTAAATTTTCTTTCTTTGGACAGATAGTAGTTTTTTTTTTTTTTTTTACCCTTGTTCTCATCCAAATATTTTACTGTCCAGTGTCCATTTTTTTTTATATTAGTTTTCTTAAAGAGAATAATTTTAAGTAGTTGCTTGATATATGAATTTACGGCATTGGACATTTATTCACGGACGGAAGAGGTAGATATATTCTCGAAGTTTTATTACATTTTCATAATGTAACATTTACTATGTGCTATACTAAATCTAAAGTTAAATGTATAAACGGTTAGTCCCCTTGGGGATGGCTTAGTGGTAGAATGGGCTATCTGGGACTGAGAGGTCTCAGGTTTAATCCCCACTGATGCCTTTATAGGTCGAGCATGTCACATCTGTACTTGGAATGTGTGGTTTACAGGCTACTACACAAGGATGGTGGTTTACTCAGTGCGCACCAAAACCCTAGTGCGCACCAAAAGTAGCGGCTGCACAAAGACGGGGGTTTACTCAGTGCGCACCAAAACCCCAGTGCGCACCAAAAATAGCGGCTACGGATTCCCACGAATTAAAAAAAAATGTATAAATGGTTCCTCGTAATGAAGTAAAATGACATGTAACTTAAAAATCGAACAAATCCATTCGATCCTTATAGTCTTAAAATGTACTCCCGTTCGAAATCTCTAGTCCAATTTGATGTAGATGAAAATTTATTTAGGAATAGATAGATATATACTTTCAAAACTACTCCTATTTAAAATCAATGCAAACAAATAATAGTAATATATATAGTATCAACTATAATTAGGTGTAAAAATAAATACTCAACTATACATTTGGCATTAAATTTCACTTGTTTCAATATCTGGAGAGAATTAAAAACCGTTTGGAAAGAATTACTGGTGATCCAGATACGTTAGATTTTGAGTTGGGATACAATTTTTAATTCTCATGAATCTATTGATTTTTTTGAATTTTGGTCTCTATTGTGCAGGATTTCGATTAATCAATCGAAGTTGGATTCTTTGTCTTGGAAAGGCTCAATTACAGGAATTTTTTCAACACGGAGATATACTTGCTGCTTCATAAAGCTTCCTCGACCGTGGACATCCCACCAGTTGTTCTCAAAAGCATTTGGATGAAATACATTCCTTGCAAAGTCTCCGCATTTGTTTGGAAAGCTATTCAAGATCGCATTCCTACCAGATGCAATCTGATTAAGAGAAGAATTGCTCTCGAGAACAATAATCAAACTTGCCCTTTTTGCTCCGCTCAGGACGAATTTTCTGATCACTTGTTGCTGGTATGCTCGTTCTCTATCTCAGCGTGGAATACCATTTGCAGTTGGTTGAAAATT
Organism: Schizonepeta tenuifolia; assembly: GCA_029490685.1. Classification (NCBI taxonomy): domain Eukaryota; kingdom Viridiplantae; phylum Streptophyta; class Magnoliopsida; order Lamiales; family Lamiaceae; genus Schizonepeta; species Schizonepeta tenuifolia. Next base: position 95,465,201 of record CM055956.1, read on the forward strand.
CAACATATTTCGTCTTCTTCTTTGGTGGATAATTTTTGTGAATTCGTTCTATCCACAACCCTTAGGGTGCTCTAAGGGGTGATCTAGCACTCGAGCACCCTTAGAGCACTCTACCCCTGCAACGCAAGGGTGCTCTAAGGGTGCTCTATCTTTAATATTAAAAAATTCCCCATTTTCATTTATTAAATTAATTCATAAAATTCCATTAATAAAAATAACATTAAACATTACATTAATTAAAAAAAAACTAACATATTACAATAATTAAAATAAAAAAACATTACATTAATTAAAAATGTTAGACTACTCCCGTAGAGGTCCAAATTTCCGGTAGAGATGCTCGGTGAGATCATTGGTAAGCCGATGGTGCTTTTTGTGATCTCTCAAGTCGGCATTCCGTTGCATAAATTGCCGAAAGCAGATCGGAGTTGTCCGAAAGTGTACCCCGCTAGTGGACGGAGAGTCGGAGTCCTCTCTCCAATTCTCCACATCTTCCCGCTCGTCTTCGATGATCATGTTGTGCAAAATAATGCACGCGAACATGATGTCTCGGAGATGCTTCTTGTACCAGCACCGACCCGGAGCGCGTATTATTCCCCATCGGCTTTGGAGCACTCCAAAGGCCCGCTCTATGTCCTTTCTCGCCACCTCCTGCATCTTCTTGAACCTCGCCGTCTTTAGGTCGGTTTCAACCCTCGACGATTTGATCAGGGTAGGCCAACAAGGGTAGATCCCGTCGGTCAAGTAGTACCCCTTGTCGTAGCGGTGTCCGTTGACGGTGAAGGTGCACGGTGGAGCTCTATCCTCAAGCACGTCGGTGAACAAGGGCGACTGATTGAGGACGTTGAGGTCGTTGTTGGAGCCGGCAACCCCAAAAAAGGCATGCCAGATCCACAAATCCTGCGACGCCACCGCCTCCAAGATTAAGGTAGGCACGCCGTGATCGCCGCGAGTGTGGACACCCGCTCACCCTTTTGGGCAGTTCCTCCATTCCCAGTGCATGCAATCCAGGCTCCCGAGCATCCCCGGAAACCCATGCCGCAACTCGTGCATTTGGAGCAGACGCGCAGTGTCGACAGCGTTGGGCTTCCTCAAGTACCGCTCGCCGAAGAGGTCGATGATTGCCCGGCAAAATTTTTTGAGGCAAAGCCGGCCCGTGCTATCTCCGATCTTCAGATACTCGCCGAATGTGTCGGCAGCACCACCGGTCGCTAGTTGTCGCACCGCCATTGTGCATTTTTGCACCGCCGTTAGCCCACATCGCCCAAGTGCATCTTGTCGATGCGTGAAGAAGTGGACGTTTTCCTCCAACGTCTGCAGATGCGCAAGAACAGATGCTTGTGCATCCGGAAACGGCGTCGGAAAAACTGCTCGCCGTAGGTGGGGTTGTCGGCGAAGTAGTCGGCGTGGAGGATCGCACAAGCCGCTTCTCGATCGCGGTCGACGAAGTCCCGTGCCCTCTTCTTCTTCTTTTTCTGCTCCGCTTGGTGTGCACGCATGTAGCGATCCACGTCCGCCATCATCTCCAGCACCTCGTCGTCGGTGCCGCCCTCGACATATTCCTCCGACGAATCGGAAAAAATAAGTTCCTCCGATGAAGACATTTTTTTAGGTTGAATTTGAGAGAGAAAGAGGATGATAAAATGGTGTGAGATATATGAGGGGGTGTGGTGGTATTTATAGAAGAGGAAAATTAAAATAATAATAATAATAATAATAAATCGGCATAGTCGTTGCCGCAACGGGCGAAATTTTTAAAATTTATACGTTAGGCGCGTGCAATGCACGCGCCGTTATTATTATTATTATTTTTTATTCGTCAATGCTCGCGCGTGACGAGCACGCGCCGGACTCGAGCATGGCTCGAGCGCTCGGGCACGCCTCAAGCTCTCGCCGTCTGCAACGCGGGGTGCTCGAGCCACCCCGTGCTCGATCTCGGCTCGAGCACCCACGATGGAGACGCGTTATGGATAGCCTTAGTAAAGGAAAGAACAAGTCGGAAAAGTTGATCTTTAATATCATTTGGCAATACGTTTGCTGGAGGATTTGAAAAGCTCAAAATGATAAAGTCTTTAACGACAAAAATCAGGATCTCACTACGACGGTTGATGGTGTCATTATTTGTACTTGGAGATGGATTAAGGTGTTTTTGTCCAATGATTTTTGTTATTCGGCTCATGACTGGTTTGTTGATCCCATAAGATGTATTCCTTCCAAGATCATTTAGTTTTCTGTATGGGATTGTTATTTCATTTTACGATTCGAGTTTGAGTACCCCTTGTACTCTTTTAATTGAATTTTATTTAACTTTCAAAAAAAAAATAATAATTTTATTCGGACATAGTATGTCCAGACATACATGCTTGAAATAGGAAAAATATTGTCCGATTGCCTTCAGAATTTCATTCCTACTCAGACCCCCTTCCGAAATATCGATCTCACGTACACCCGCTCCCAAATTTTACTTTCATTCACACCCTAATCCTAAACTTGTGAATTTAAATTAGGATGAAACTTTATAATTACAATTTAAAAAATGTATGTTTATTAATAACCAAACTATCGAAATTATGAAATTAAATTATTAGTTAAAAACTTCCGTCAAATCTGCATTTTTATCATCGTATGTCTGGAGTATGTCCAAATAGCACTGTCAAAAAATATGTTAGATTTTGAGTGCGACTCACAACTATTAATGTCCATTATATACTCACCTACTCACCAGTTACCAGCCTCTTAATTATTAGAAATTCTGTAATTGAGAGAGAGAGAGAGAGAGAGTCTGAAAAAAGAAAAAGTGAGTTAATTAGTCGGAACAAGCTATGAATAAAGAGAAACTGTAAAGAAGCATTTGTTGGTTGATGCCATGGACACGCAAAACATAAACGTTTAAATATAAGTGTGAAGCAAGGAAGGAAGCATCGGTACATTTCATAGTTTCAATTATTTGACTTAGAAGAGGAAGGAAAATGGGTTGTGCAAAAGTAGTGGCTACATTAATAGTAGGACTAATTTGGTTAGCAGCCAACAGCATGCAAGAAGCAGTTAGTTTGCCTGAGGTTTCTTCATCGGCAGATAATTCGGACAGTAAGGTCGATTTGTCTGTCTACTACGAATCCCTCTGCCCATATTGTGCCAATTTCATCGTCAATCATCTCCTCAAGATTTTCCAGACAGATCTCATCAACATCGTCAATCTCAGGCTTGTCCCTTGGGGCAACACTCAGATTCAACCCAATGATACATGGATTTGCCAGGTCCAATATCATTCTCTCTCTCTCTCTCACTCTCTCTCTCTCATTTCTATCATGGGCCATAATTAAATAAATATTGTGCAGCATGGTGTGGATGAATGTCGGTTGGATGTTGTAGAAGCTTGCGCCATAAATACGTGGCCTAAACTGGTACATGCCATTACTTCACTACATACACACTACTTTTTCGTATTTATAATTTAATCATTGTTATTATTAGTTTTGCTAAAAATTGTTAACTCGATCACGAATTGTCGCAGGAGACACATTTCAAGTTTATATATTGCGTAGAGCGGTTGCATTTGATGGATAGGCACACAGAATGGCGATCGTGTTCGGGTGCAAATAATCTTGATCCGACGCCCCTCAATAATTGCTATAATAATGGCCAAGGTTTTCTGGTTAGTTTTCCAGATTAATATTGCATGTTACTGAATCATAATGCTTTATAGTAATAATAATTGATTAATTGTTTTCTCCAATCTGCAGCTTGAGAAAGCATATGCTGATGAAACGACTAAGCTCAATCCTCGACACAGATTTGTGCCATGGGTCGTTGTCAACAATAATCCTCTCCAAGAAGTCTCTCTCTCTCTCTCCATACATTTATGCAAAAATGAATGCGCCCTAAATTTGATTTCATGGATGCAGGATTTTCAGAACTTCATAGGCTATGTTTGCAGAGCTTACAAAGGATACAAGCTGCCCAGTGCTTGCGCCCGTTAACAGGTCGAAACTTGACATCATTGACAGAAGCAGAGAACAAGCATTCTGACGATTCAATAAACATCTAAATAATGTTCAGTTTTTCCTATGACAGCTTTCTATATAGAAACATGTTATAATAGGTACCAAATGTACAAGGACAAATTTTGCTGCTTGAGTGTCAAATAAGCAATCAGTCTCTCCAAATTATCCTCAGTTTAGTACAAATAAGTCATAATCCTTTTTTCTGATCATAGTCCTAAATCGTTGCACTGCTTGTTTAGCAAAATACTTCAATACTTGCATATTTGTGCACGAGTAGCAAGCAAAGACATTTCATAACCAGTATCAGGATAAGTTTATCATCTTCCATATACTATTGCAAGTATCGAAGGTAGTGGCCTTTGATGGATCAAACTCGAACTTCTCAACCACTTTTTTATTTCTCTCCACAATATCTAGGATATTGCAGTTAAAGGTAAAATCCATGGATTGGGGTGTGTAAAGCATGAAAGGTAAATAAAATAAAAATGTAAATTAAAACCAAAATGCCTAAGAAATACTAGAAGTGCAGGTTATGTTGAAAATTGCTACTCATGGTAAAAAGGATACTGCCTGATATTATGGATGGGTCATCCAGGTACGGTATCGTATTTGTGACAGAGGCATACATTGAAAGTTTCATCCTACATGATCAAAGAAAATTGAATAAGCTGTTAAGGCACGTAAATAGCTTTTCCTCCAATATAAAACCAAGACAGAATTGAAACAAATTAAATAAACAGACGAAATGCATCCATGAAGACTCTTAGGGTGCGTTCAATTAGAGTGAAAAGGAGGGAAAATGAGGTATAATATTATTTTACTTCCTTATATCTTGTTTGGTTTTGATTTAAGAAAAACTCGGGCAGGAGGTATAAAGTTTCGGGCAGACGCTTTTCTCTTGCCCAGAGTATAAATTTATACCTCAAAAATGGAGGTTTACCTCTCCTTTATCTACTAATTTCATCCCAAGTGAACAAGATATAAACATTGTGGTCCCCCCTTGAGAGTAGAGGTAAGTATATCATCACTCCAACCAAACAAGATATAAAACTTGTGGTTCCCACAATGAAGTATAAATTAATACATCATAATATTATCTATCCATTTAAAGGTATAAATTTATACTCCCAAGTGAACACACCCTTAATGTAGAACATATGTAGTGACTCTTTTCCTCGTGCTGCAATGATATTCTCTAAAAAGTTTTCCTAGTATGAGCATTAAAACACAAATTTTGGTCAAAACAGCATACTGACTGCCAGCACCCAAACGAATAAAGAAAAACATGGGAAATTTAAGAATACAAGTGCAAATCGGACATCTGATATTGATTCTTGAAGATTCTACGACTACAAGTAATGAGGCAGCATGCATAAAATAGATGTATTCATTTTATCAGTTGAGCCATGACCAAGCAGCTAAGTACTGAATAGAGATGGTGCACAGTCAGAATGAGCAAAGTAAATATTGTATGATCGTTTACCAGGCCTCACATTATGATAATTTAAGGTTAAATATGCCATTATTAATAGCATGAGATAGACACCAAAGTATGTCAAATAAATGCAAATCCTCAGGTTTACGCGACTTACTGAGCTCTTCCTTCATCTTGCTCAAACTTCTTGATGCTTTGCCTCTGTTCTTCAATAGTCTCCCTCTTATGCTCTAAATCATCAATTTCATTAACAATTCCTGTGTATGTCAAATAGAAATTGTTAGCCAATGCTATTGAAGATAAATCAAGAATATAATGTAGAGCTATATAAAAATACATATCTAAGCTCCTCTCTGAGCTGGCGTTCTAGATCTTGTTCCTCTTCCAACTCTTTCTGCAGTAAGTCAAGCTCTGCATCAGGAGCGCTTTCAGATTCTGCAGCTGCTGCTTTCTGCTTGCATGTATGAATCTTCTTTTCATTATCTAAACAAGTACCAAATATCAGAAGAAAGGAAAACTAACGAACCTACAAGCGGCTGCTTGACACATCCCACATCAAAATCATATATTTTACTCGGTTTAACAATATGAATGCAGTTTACAGAGGAGGTACAATGCATTTGAAATAGGATCACATTGCATTCCAGGATCACATAAACTACAGACAAGTTACAAGAATCCGACGAGCTTTTATGAAATTTAAAAACAGTTAGTACAAACTGACACCCAATCACAGTGATGTGAAGTAGATTTCCTCGGCCACTGATTTTGATTTTTTTCTTTCCCATCACACCATGACTCTCAGACACTATCCTTAAAGCCATAAACCAAATGCTGAGGGAAAGTAAAACAACTTCAAAAGCAAGATCAATTTTATTGTCGCATCCCCATGGTTCTGATTATCCAAAATTAAAACTTCAATAACATCTTTGCAATTATGAGAAGCTTGGTGATTAGCATCCTAATTAAACCAAATGCCGAAGAAGATAAATCAACTTCAAAACCAAGACCAATTCCATCATCGCATTTCCATGGTTCTGATTATTCAAAAATTAATACTTCAACCAAAAAAATAATAATAATAATAATACTTCCACGACATCTTTGCAATTATGAGAAGCCAAGTATCCTAATTGTTCAATATTATAATTATTACAGAAGAAACTGACAGAATCAACAGAAAATACTCGGAACATCCATATCGAAGAGCAGCAGAATGAAGAAAATACTTTGCCGTAATTAAATAAAACCCATTGATGAACTCTTACCACATCTTACTCACATTAAAGGATTAAATTGAATTTAACAAGAATAACAAAAATATCATCATGCGAGGAAAATTAAACCTTCAATGGATTTTTGAACTTCACTGAAGTCTTTGTTACACTGGGATTGAAGAGCACTAGCTTGGCGGAGAAATTGCCTGAGACTGATAATATCATTCTCTTCTTTCAATACGTCTATCAAATTGTTGCTGTAATTTATCAACTCTTCCAGTTTAATTGCTCTTAATGGCTCTCCCATTTCTGCTTGCCGGTCGGAAAACTAGGGTTCCAGATTCTCAATTGTTGGTGATCCCGTAGTCCCGATGAAAAATTAACAGAATTTAAGAAGATAAGAGGAAGTTATCAAGCTCATTTTGAAGTGAACTGAGATCTGAATGGGAAGAAACTGGATCGTAATTTAGTAGCGAGCCAGCGAGGAAGAGAGGGAAAATCCAGAAACTTGAAGAATTTCAAAATTAAATAGGATATTTTGGAGGGGGGAGGGGGGATGCCTAGTTGTGAATTGCACCACAGTCCTTGCTCTCCATATTATTAACAAATTAGTCTTGATATAATTTTATATCAATTTCAAATACTCAATTCTTCAACAATAAGTATGATATGTTATACTTTCTCCGTCCCACTCATTATATCTAAATAGTGATGGATACGGAGATTCAGAACTTAAAAGCATTCTGAAGTCTTTCCTTATTTAGACATAGATAAAATGAATGAAATTTAAAGAATAGATAAAACATAATAAGTGGACGGAGGAAGTAGAAGAAACTATAAAATTTATCCTCCATTATGAAATTCAATTCTTCACGTTTGTACATAATTCATGTATGTGCATTCAATCTCTTGCCCACATTGTGTCGTAATCTCAATCAGTGGCAACCCCAATGCTAGTCCAATTGGGGCAAAGGCTTAGGACCCCCAAATTTGAGGGGCTCCAAATTTTATAAATTAGTGCATATTGTTGATCAATAAATCATGTTATTTTGCATCTTTAAACTCATTAAACAACAAAAGAATTCAACATAATTAATTTTAAGGTACATCATTTTGGTATCTCCCAATCTTGAAGAATATATATAGTATTAATGTCGACGCAAACAATTCCGCAAAACAAAATATATATGTTAATGCACTTATAACAATTTTTTTTTTTTAAATTATTTTGTGTTTGTTTTTGTGTGGATGAGAGATAATTAAAGCTTAAGTATACATTCTAACATATGTTTAGGGGGATTTTGATTAATTTCTAAATGTTGTTTGTGCGTGTGAAAATAAAATCTATACGATGACAGAGACAAAAGTTTATATAATGAGATAAGGCATTTTTTTTTCTTTTTTGTCTAGGGCCCCTGAAATGTCAGGTCGACCCTGATCTCAACTCTCTAAATCTTAACCTCTTGAAGTCTTGCAACCAGCCCTCTCGTTTTCCTTCGTGTCTCGCCTCTCACGCTATGTAGCTACAACTAGTGACATCAACTCCCGTTGCACTCACGTCACATCTCTGTTGAGTGATGGTCGTGGCCGCCTTAGAAATGATGAATGTTTTATTGGACTTGACGTGTTCATAACTTCTATACTTTAAAAAATATAATTTCTTTTCACTTTTAAGGGTGTGTTTTACTCTGGATATAAATTTATTATTTAAAAATGTGGAAAAATAAAAAATATAAAAATATTATTATTACATCCTTTTTATCACATATTTATTAGGATGAAAAAAAAAATATCACATGCTTCCCTACCCTTTCCCATTTTCATGTCTTTTGTCAATTAAAAAATATTGTCACACATATTTCCTATGTTAATATTTTTAACAATTGGTGACAACAATGGACAATGGGTTATTCGGAAAAATTAGTCATCATGTTCGAGGATCATTAACAACCGTACTAAAAGTATGAAAAATTAAAATAACTGAAAATGATAAAAATATTTGTATTCTATTTTAGTATCAAAGTAAATGCACTCTAAATAATATAAAGACTACTTAGGCTAGGAAATATATTGGGTGGGAGTCACAAACTTAGCATAATAACATCAGGTGCTATATAAAAAACAGAAACATATCAAAAGGGATAAGTCAATATGTCCGAGTGGTTAAGGAGACAGACTCGAAATCTGTTGGGCTATGCCTGCGCAGGTTCGAATCCTGCTGTTGACGTAATTTTCATCTGACTTAAGATCAAATGATGGTGTTGCGAAGTACTATAAAGGAAAGAGAAAAGTTGACTGTAAAAATGAAAATAATCACATTTCTTTCTTAAGGTTTATGCTTCCCAATTAAGATATATTTCCATTTTCAAAATCTATATTACCATTTTTAACTTGTGTGGTCGGCCACAGTGTGGCCGAACATCATTACCCATATAATTTATATAAATAAGGTTTTTTAATAGATTTTTGTAGCGCTATATTTAGTAATTAGGGTTTTTTGGCGAATTAAATCACGAACTTTAGAGTCTTTTGCAATTTTAATCCAAACTTTCAATTTTGACAAATTAAATCACGAACTTTTCATTTTTTGCAATTTATCCCGTGTTGGAACCGATTATTGAAAATCAATTCGTTTTCACCCATGGATCAGTTATGGATATCTAACAAACACATACAAAATCCACATCTAGCATGCTCCTATGAATTTAATTACAATCATAGGATGTTTATTCGGAATACCTACAAACTTGACGCACAACGACTCCAGAGTTGACCTTCCGAACTGTTCCCGGCTAGAACACGACGATGGATGGTATTGTTTTCGAGCTCTCTCTCTCTCTTACTGTAGGAGGCGCCGGTTTTCTCTCTCTCACTCTAGGTTTTAGTTGCTTAGAATACAAGTAAGTAATGAGTCTTATGAGCCTTATATTTATAGATAAATAACTGCTCACATTCATTAAACCTAAACGACCCTTACGGGCCGTAGGAGAGTAGGCGCCTAAGCCCACTAGAACACAGGTCATTGGGCCAGTTTAGAGATCTACTAGCTTAAATAAGATTGACCCGATAATATCCGATTTAATTTATTCAGCCCAGAAATATAAATCAGATATAAATATTAATTCATTCCACTAAAGAATTAATACTGACTTACCCTCTTATTTATTTAGTTGAGTCGGGGCTAGTATTAGACTTAATTAATCTCCGTATTTAAGATTATCGAATATCCATTAATTAATTAATTACTTCTGACAACAATTAATTAATCAATTAATTATTTACTAATAAATAATTATCTCGAGTGCTACCACTTAAACTTATTATCGTATCGGAACTAATTCCATCTGCAGGGTTTAATACGATAAACTTATTAAGTTCCTCGAGAGGATATCATCGTCCCATTATTCATAGGACACAGATCCTTATTGCAGCTCTATCAATATCAAATAAGAACTGTCACTGCCCAAAATACGAAATTTCGAACCACTATCAAGTTCTCATTTATAATAGATCAAAGCAATAGTCAGACACTTATTCATACTGACAAACCCAATTAAGGTTAAGACTATTTAAGTCACCGAGATCTTTAATTCTTAATAAGTCAGAACAAAGAATTAATCTCACTGTGATCCTTTCAATACGATTAACGTACTAGCATAAATAAATAGTCAAGATAAACTATTTAATATTATTATGCTACAATCTAAACCAACAATTTGTCCAAGTTGTCTCGATTGTGAATATTAGTTTATATTCTCATAAGATGTCTCGATCGGACTCTAAGTTAGTGACACCGTTAGGTGCTTTCCAGAGTTAGTGTACACGGTAGCCGGTGTGTGTGGTACTCTGTTGAGGGGTAGCCAACCACGGTGAGGAACGTGCGCAGGAGAAGTATACTCTCCCCCGGCGTTGAAACAGAAGTTAGGCAAGTTGAACGTAACAACAGTAAAATGCTTGATCAAGCTATTTATGAAAAGAAAATGTTTAGTAAGTACGGGCCTTTGAAAGGAAAACCCCGTTGTATTACTTTGAGAATGCCTGATTAATCTATAAGCTTATGGTATATTTTCGGCATTGTGCCCACTAAGTATGATTATACTTAGCCCTGCATGTATTTATAAATGTGCAGGTTGAGTGACAGAGACGGCGGAAGTTGAGTAGAGGTTGTATATAGGAATGAAGAATAGTGTAATCAGTTCTACGTTTTTCCGCTGCAAACTACTTCACTTTTTGTCGTATAACTTTTCGGTTTAAGTTTCGTACTTTAAACCTAGACTACTTTGAAAACAACTTCATCGAGCGATCCTCCGAGATCGACTCTCTTTTGTTAATGGAATCAGTTCATAAGATATCATCTTGTTTATTATTATTAGTTAATGCATCTATTCAGTTAGTTATTCCCCCTTCTTCCCCGCTTCTTTAATCCAACCCCTAGTCGCACCCCGGCTTTGCCGTTCCTCGGGATTTGGGGCTGTGACACCAACTCCAATCCACATTCTGATATCAAAATTTTGCGAACCCGTAAATTAAAAAATTGAAACCCTAAATATTATTACCTTCATTTGGAATTAGAAACTGGGATGTTAAGAAATAAGAATGTAGATAGAGGTTAGAACAATAGAATTGGTGTAAGATATGTAGAGTTATGTTTAGTTTTAGGTTTTAGCTTAAAAATGAATATATATTATTAATATATTTATAATTTATACTTATAAAATTAGTAAATATATACAATATATAATTATATATTGTTGACCGGATGTTTGATCGGGTATCCAATACCCTAACGAGTATATACCCGTTAGGGTATTTTCTAAAAATCTCATACCCATATCCATCCAATACCCGTAAATTACAGGTATTATGTACCCAATATCCGGCCGGGTACGAATAGAATATGGATAAACTGAAAACCCGCTTTTCATACTTTTATCCTTACCTATACTCATGCATTAGAGCTAGTATGTATTATTGTAATATAGTGTGAAATGTAGAAAAAAATAAACTAATTAAAAACATAAAAAATAATTAAATAAACGTATATTCGTCATATCAACGAAAAGAAAATTTTAACACCAAAATAAATTATTCAACAATGAATGTCAAATTGTAACAGTATAATCTTGCTAAACTCACAAAACTAAATTTATACGAACCCAATAAATAAGCGAATGACGGTTACAAAAATAAAGTAAAAGACTTCCCCATCCCCAAGATTAATAATCGTGCAACTAAATAGGCAAACAGGACGATTTAATCTGAACTATCGGTTGTATGAGATCAAAGGTTATTATTGGTTTCTAGTTTTTACGTAAGGGATGATTTATATTTAATTCATCCCTTATATATATATATATATATATGGGGCGGATCAAATAAAAACCATCCCTTATATGAAAACTAGAAATCGATATGGACCTTAGATTTAATGTAACTAACGGATGAGATTGGTTGTTGTTATTTTGTTTAATTAATTACGCGTGAATAAGACTAAGGATTGTATAGTCTTTTTCTTTAATTTTATAACTGTTGTTTCCTATTTTCTTGCTACCCATGATCATTAGCATTTATTACCGGTGTGTATGTGGACGGTTATAATTTGAGTATTTTTAAATGAATATTTTTTAGTTATTTTTCTATATTTCAGACTTGATAATTATTAAGAAAAATTATTCCACATATTCAGGTTATTAGTTTTTTGGTTCAACTTAGTTTTTGAGCACTCGATGAACTCTCCAAATTTATTTATTATTTTATGTTTTAATTTGGAATTGCTTCTCATGTAAAATTGTCTCATCTAATCCTGAATATTATGCTTTTTATCTAACAATATAATGTTTCAATATCTTTAATATAGTGCTTCTCTACCATCAATATAATGTTTTCGAATCCACCTATATATCAAATTAATGTTTCAGCATCATTAATATGATGTTTGTAATCGTTAATTTTAATGTTTTTATTTTCATACTATAATGTTTCCATACATCATAATATTATGCTTCGAATCTTTAATATAGTACTTCTCTACAATCAATATAATGTTTTCAGATCCACCTATATCAAATTAATGTTTCAGCATCATTAATATGATGTTTGTAATCATTAATTTTAATGTTTCTATTTTCATACTATAATGCTTCCATACATCATAATATTATGCTTCTTCCATTGAAGACAAATAAAATAATATTATGCTATTTATATATAGGAAAATTAACATGTTCTAAGAGTTAAGCATAATGATTTGGTCTTTAAAAAAATGTTCTAATTAATGTTCTAAGAGTTGAACATAGTATTGCGGTATTGATGCTGTAGGATTTATTGAATTTTGATTTGAAGATGGGTGGATTTAATTTAGATTTTGAAAAGAGAGTGGAGGTGGATTCTTATTTTGGAGTTGAATATTAGATGATTTGTTACGGAAACATCTAATTTAATTTGAGAGGATTTGTTGCCTTATTTATTGGAGGTGAGAGAAACGTATTAAAATTGGTTTTCAAATTTGCCCTTCTCGAATTTATTTATAGTTTATTTAAGAAAGGAAATTCTTAATCTATTTGTTATCTTGACCGTTGATTGTAAATTATGAACGGTGTAAGATCGGTTTCTAGTTTCTAGATAGGATATGGTTTTCATCTAACTCCAACCCTATATATATATATATATATATATATATATATATATACTCTTTCATGGTCAATTTCTTGTGTTGGATCAGTCTTGTATACTTGTAATTAATTCAATCAAATCGCTAATAGATATAAGGAAACATTAATAAAGTTCTTATGGAGATGGCTTAGTGATAAAGTGGGTTGTTTGGGACTAAAAAGTCTCAAGTTCAATCCCTACTGACGCTTCTATAAATCGAGCATGTCTCACCTGTACTTGAAAGGTGTGGTTTACCTGTCTTGTGTAGTTTACAGGCTACTGCAGAAGGATGCATTTTGGTATCAGAAAAGGTAATCTCATCCATATCCATATCAACGACAGCAGTGACCAGGCCCGGGCGACTGTTTACCAAAAACACAGGTCTCCGCAAAGTCGTAAGACCATGTATGGGGGCTGATGCCTGCCCTAGTCTTATTTTTGGTTTTCCAGGTGTATCGAAACTTTACTTTTTTTCGATTTATTACGTACAAAAAAATATATAAAATATAGTAGTGAAAAAAAAAAAACGCTTGAATACCACTCGTAAATAACCAAGGAACATAACAGGGACTTACGTCTTGATTCCGAGATATCCACATATTTGGAAAGAAGCCATCGGAAGGAACCGATTTGTCTTGATTCCGACAATGCTTTTTATCGAGAGTTCGGGTAGAAGGAATGGGGGCCCGAACTCCTTCGTGAACGGTTTAAGGATGTAGATGAGGCCCCGACTTTGCAGTCTTGAATCTCCTTGTATTGTATGTCTGTCCCTTTTTTCCTTCGTATCAATAAGCCGATTTATGGATGATTTAGTGTGCTGAAGAGGCAGAGGGAGGGAGAGAGGCCCTCGTTCGAAGACTCAGGTTACTCTTACACTTTATAGGATATTGCCGATTCTTCTTCTACCTATTAACAATGGCGAGGGAATATCAAAACATCTGCAAGCCAGCCCTTCTGAATGATGCAGCTGTTCAGCTTTACCAATTTGAAGCTATTAGTACGCACCAAAGGTAGGTATGGTTTACATGCCTTGTGTGGTTTACATGCTACTGTACAAAGACGGTGGTTTATTCAGTGCGCATCAAAGATAGCGGTTGTAGGTTCCTACGAATTAAAAAAAAAACATTAATCAATAATTAACATGTATAAGTATAACAATATAATTAATATATTATGTTGTGTGAATGACTTAGCATGAAAGGCCAACAATAAGAACTTATTTGGATAAGGAAAGGTTTAAAACAATATTTTTCTTCTTTTATTGGTAATTTTATTGGTTTAAGTACTCTTACTCATAATTTGTTTGGAAGGAAAAATGATTAATTAACTTATAACAACATTTTTAATGAAGAAATTTAGAACAACATTAAGATCAATAGAAAATGTTCACAATAATAATACCATTATGTGACGGGTATATATCTATATTTGTCATGGTTAGCACAGCTCATGCGCGCGCGCATATATATATATATAGAATTGATGTGCTACTCAATTAATGTGAGCACCTTGGTGGGCGACATGCTGATGTGGAGAGAGAGTAAGTAGATTTATTTTATCATCTACAGTCAAGATTCAATTTAATATGATTAATGCAGTTTATCCGATTTTATGGATTATGGGGTTAGTTTTGTATTTTTCTCTTTGTACTATGGCGGTTTGCTTCCCTAGAATTAAGGGAATTGAATTAGTTTGAGTTTTTCTTCCTAAAATCACGCATGAAATAACTTCTTTGGTTTATTAAATTATATTATTTGAATTCGTATGATAATTTTGATCTATTTTCATGACTACATTGACACATATTTTTCTTTCATTCCTTGACGCAAGATCAATTTAATAATGCATTTTTCATTTTAATTACAATATATATGTATAATGCATTTCATGTATTTGATCGGTGCATAATTTCCTTCACTGAATGCAGCGCAATTGTTTTTATCGTACTTTATTTTTCTTTCAGTATTATTCTTGATTATTTAATCCTTAATGATAAGTTATGCATCATTCATTAATTATTTATATCGATGCAGTGCATTAAGAAATGCTATTAAGGCACTATATATGAAAGTTCACAATGCATTATCCAAAATAATAATGCAATATATTTATGTATAATTCATTTTTAATAATGATCTATAAAAACAATTAATGATCCAATTTATCGTAAATTGAAGATGGTTGATAAGATTTGGTTTTTATTTGGGTTGTTTCCTTCCTCAAAAATCATCGCTGATTTCATGGAGCAGTGGAGAACAATATTAGTTTGTTCAATTTCGCCCTCATTAACTTACGAAGTCAATTTCCAAAATAAATTATGTCAATTTTATTTTCAATCTAGACCATTTATTTTTAAGTAATTAAGGGTTTAGATTGTTTCCTATTTCTTACACTATGGAAGATCACATATATATTATATATGTGAGTAGATAATATGTAAGATAATCTAATAGAGTTCGCTCATAAGTCATAATAGTCATACCAATTTATGTGAATTAAGCAGAAGTTGTGACACTTAATAAAAATGGCACACATCGATCGTCTTTACCTGTAACATAATTTAGGACAAATGATTTTTCATATTCAAGATGTAATGATATTCGGTCACACGGTGGCCAGCCATACCCGTAAAAAAAAGTTGACTGTAAAAATAGAAATAATCATATTTATCCCTTAGGATTTATGCTTCTCAATTAAGGTATATTTCTATTTTCAAAACCTATATTACCATTTTTAGCTTGTGTAGTTCTTTGGATTAATATAGGTATAATACATACTTGTATGCTGGTTTGAAAAAGCTTAGTATTCAAATGCAATAGTATTGTAGTACATACTATTAGTATACGACCCCATACGATGCACGATCGATTTTTTTATATTTTATAGTATTGAATAATTGTAAATTATGCGATTCAAAAGTAAAATAAATGTAAAATTTATTAGTTTAACTGGCATGGGAGAGGCATGTTAGTAATAGTGAATTATACTTTGATAAATGTAAATCGATTTGAATAAAAAACCTTAATTAAGCTTAGAACTTCGAGACAAGTTTAGGCGGGATAATGTATATGATCAATGACTTGGTCAATGCAGTTGGCTATGATGGTGAAGTAGCATTATCAATGACTTGGCTCAATGCAGTCTGGCTAGCTTGTTAATCACCCTTGGTTCCCACTCCTACTCGAACACAATATGTGGGATGTTGAGATGTGGCCACAAGTTCAATTCGTCTACCAAGCAGATTCATGTCACTTATCTGGCACGTTGAGTCAACATGTCGTTACCGAAAAATATAATTGGACTTTTCTTAAAGAATATCTCGAAGTTGATGATTTTTTACAAGAAAAAAAAAGTTGAGGCCACAAAATGAAAATGTTGAAAGTTGGGGCCAAAAACTATAAATCAATCTATTAACGGCGTATTTATCGGAAATTAAAACAATGTCTTGCTGCCCAAGTGTCAAGTAAAAGTCCACGCCCCTCATCCGATGCGTTGAGTCAACATCCCGCTGCCGGATATAAAATGCGGGCCTTTTTACAAGAATATCTCAAAATTGAGGTATTTTTCGGAGAAACATGAATTTGAGGCCATAAAATAAAAAAATGATGAAAGTTGAGGTCAAAAACTGTGAATATGATGTGCATAGTTGAGAAAACAAGATTGGGTATCTTTCCACACCCTTTTTGCTCTTCATCCTCTCTCGAATCTCACACTGTCACACACACTATCGTGGCCATGGCTGCTGCCATGGTCAACATATGGGAGAATGCTAATTAGGCATGGGATCATAAATTGGAGTGCATCCGACTTCACTAGCAACTTGTGATGTGAGCAATAATTTTGAGATGCATCCGGTGGTGGAGCACGTGAGAGGGATTGACGACTTCCTCCATCATCGCCCCCTAAATTCCCCACGGATAACCTCTCCTACACATTCATGATGTTATTGTTTATTAGTTGTGCATGCTTGGTGTGGCAATTTTTACAACACTAAGGCCGGTCTGCCTTGATGCTAGGCCGGTGCGGCAAATTAAAGAGGATGTTATGAAAAAGCAAAAATTCAAGATTTTGAATTTTGGAGTGCTTGCAATTTGCACTGAAGAATTGCTCGGAAACTTCTAAAACCCGATGAATAATAAGGATGTGTATTGCCCTTTTTTCTCGTAGTCGTAGGAGAAAATATATATATAGTACCTCTAATTCACATGATGGTTTGAAAAAACCCTCACATTCAAATAAAACAATATTGTACGTATCTATGTTGAAGCTGGCTACTTGATTTAGTATATGTGTATATTGTTAAAATTAGAAATATGGAGTATATATTTTGCTCGTTTGTGCATCTTTCTATTAATTAATTAAATTACTAGAAAAACCAACATTGCTTTGGAGAACTTTTGTAATTAGTCTTTCAAGTGCTCGTCATATGTATTATTAAAAACTTTACATTCCTATTGTATTTCTAGATGAACTGAATCACGATGATTTATATTTGTCATTACTCCCTAAGTGTAAGGAAGACACGTAACGAGCTGAAAGCAATTTTAAGGGTTTCCAATATAGAGCAGAAATAATGGTACAAAGAATACTAATAATATGTAGACTGACTTTGTGCTTTTCACCAAAAAAAAAAAAAAAGTAAAGTAGACTGACTGTGAGAAAGAAAGTGAGGCGGAGGGGGGGAATGTATACTTTGACATTCTAATGCATAAATAAAGACTTTACTAATTAGAGGGGGACATAATTGACATAAAAACGTCAACAGCAGGATTCGAACCTGCGCAGGCAAAGCCCAACAGATTTCGAGTCTGTCTCCTTAACCACTCGGACATATTGACATTTCGCATTGTGTAAGTGAAAGTTTTTATAAACACAAATAATAATAATTGATTACCAATACATAAATATTTACGAAATCCTGATTGATTATATTTCTGTCACAAGACTCGCAACATCCATTAAACTGACGATGACAAAAATACATATCAACAAGATCTCAATTAAATAAATTCAGCCTAATCATATTATATTATTCTTCTTTACAATTCCAACAATCCATTAATTCACATTATCAACCAATAAATACATTTTTTTTAAGTGGAAAGTCAAAATAGCCATTTTCGAAAACAAAAGATAAATAATGTCACTTTTAAAATAAAGTTGTTCAAATAGCTATTTGTTTTAGTTTAGGACTTTTTTACCCTTTAGTGTTTTTACTCTCTATTCTTGTACGAGATATGCATTTGTGTATGTTTTTTTCTTCGTGCGAAAGTTTCCGGCGAAAGTTTTCAGGCCAAATTTTCCGGTGAAAAATCCCGGCGAAAATTTTCCGGCGACGGAGGTCTTCTTCTCCGGCAACGACGGTCTTCTTGTATGAGATTGTTCTTATATGTGTGTATGCATTCGTGTATGCGTGAATGCATTCGTGTATAAGATCGTTCTTTTATCGCTTTTTTCTTGTATGAGATATGCATTCGTGTATGTTTTTTCTTCGTGAATGATGCATACACGAAAACTAATCTTCATGTATGATTTAAATTTGAAATTTAAGTAAAGTTTTGATTGATTCCAAAACCAACTGACCCCAACCGAGTAGATGTTACCAGATCCTAATGTTAGTATTTAGGCTCGCTGTTTGAGCAATGTTGAGATTTTATCTTTACAGGACTCCAGCTGAAGACGGCAATAAGGCTTTACTCGGATAGAACATCAGATGTAAGAAAGACAACTAAGAGTTCAAGGGGGAAGATGTAAGAAAGACAACTGTGCGTTCAAGAGATAGAACATCAGATGTGAAAGACAACTGAGCGTTCAAGATACAGAACATCAGTTGCAGGACTCGAACTGATAAGATCGACAACATGAAGTTCAAGGCAGCTGAGAGTTCAATTGTTCCTCTTCAGACAGAAGGTCAGATGAAGGAAACAATCAGATGGAATATCAGCTGAAGACCAGTCGGATGAAGACCAAAACTTCTCAACCGACTAAACAAGGTTGAAAAACTTAGGTTGAAATTTGAAATTCAAAATAGGAAGTCACGTGAAGGTTTGACGGTCTGTCATTACCTCATTTGGCCCAACACAAGGTTGTCTCAGATGGAAAGCAGAAGTTCACAGTTGCCAAATCGGGAAAATCTGCAGAGATGAGAGATAAGCCATCGCTTTCACAGAACAGAGATCAACGGCTCATCCAACAGCTAGTTGATTCCTCTTCGCCTATAAATAGAGGCCTTCATTCATTCACCAAGAGAAGACAGACAAGAGACAAACGAGCCAAAGAACGAAAAACTGCATACAAGCTAAACTGCACTTAATCTCTAAGAACATCACTAGTTGAGAGTTCATAGAGTGTTAGAATCTGTCTTGGTGTTTTCGATCCTAGTTTGAGTCTTCATTTGTTCAAGCTTAGATCCTAGCTCACTTCCTTGTTCGAGCTAGCAGTTGGAAACCCCACCCTTTTACACACCCCTAAAAAGGTTGTTAGGATCCTACTCTTCCCGAAATTGAGTAGATAGGTTGATAAGTACCCGTAAACTTATCTGTAAGGTTGATAAGTACCCGCAAACTTATCTTAACGGTTGCAAAGCCCGCGTAAGCTTTGTGGTTCCAGTCCTAAAGAATTTGGACTGAGTTGTGTGGACTCACAACTCCCCGTGGATGTAGGAGTTCTCTCCGAACCACGTAAATCTTTGTGTGTTTGTGTTTTCTGTTCAGTTATTTGTTGCATATCCAACTGACCAACTAACCAGTACTCAAAACTGCATCTTTGCATTCTTAACTGATTTGGTTATTGACCGACCTTGCATATGAGCGTGAGTTATTTTATACGAGTTATTTTTATCCACCACATTCCGCACAGCACCACTCTTACAGCTGAGTTTTCCTACTCAGTTGTGATTTCAGCTGAGTCCTATTACTCGGTTGTGATAATTTTCAGGGGGTTGTTTTTAAAATTTCTATTTGTTGTATGCCACCCATACACCAGAACTCGTATCGGGACCATCAAGTGGTATCAGAGCAGTGGTTCAAAAGACTGCTGACCCTGTTTCACGAAGTGTGAATCGAGGTGTTTTTCTTCAGTGGTCAACTGAATAGATCTTTTTCACGCTAGTGCATATCTGCTTGCATCTGTTTTCTGTTTGTTGTGTGCAGATGGATGTTAAAGACAAGATTGTTGTCATGTTCTCGGTTGTGAACTATACATCCTGGAAAACTCGGATGAAGAAGATTCTGCTGTCCAAGCATCATCGAATGCAACAAGTGATTTCATCCTGTCCAATCATCATCATGGAAAAAGTTACTCGCACTCCTACAAATCCCAATGATGGGAATGCAACTGAGGTGATGGTTGAGAAAAAGCCAGACGACTTCACTCCTGAGGAAGCGAAAGTGAGCCAGCTGGATATCTGGGCTCAGAGCACTATCATGTCCACAGGTGGACAAGACTATCTTTCATGGATAGAAGAGTGCAACACAGCTAAGGAGATGTGGGATATTTTGGCATCTCTTATCGAGGGGAGTGATGAAACCAAGGAGAACAAGTTCTCCCATGCTTGTCAAGATTTTGACAACTTTTGTCTAAGAGTTGATGAAACCATTGATCAATTGGAGCTTCGGTTCATGGATATCATCCGAAGGATTCAGTCTATCCGACGAGGGAAATATACTTTGAGAGAAATCAACCTTAAAATATTACAAGCTCTACCAGCTGAGTGGAAGTTAATCGTTTTACATAAAGTTATTGTGCTTCAGGCCAAAAAAAAATTGACTGAACACAATAAGTTACACATTTCAATATCTGAGTGGAAGTATAAGTTACCAGCTGAGTGGAAGTTAATCGTTTCAAGATCTTGCATCAAAACTTCAATATTTGATCTGTGCACATAAAAACTATCACTTATAATTATTCGCAACAAGACATGCAAATGAGTACAAGACATGTCAAAATTATTGTGCTTCAGGCCAAAAAAAATTGACTAATGATTTCGCTATATATATAGATAGATTACTAGACATGAGGAATATATAAATAACGTGTGGAACTGACTGATATTATTATTTATATCATGTAACATATCTTGTTAACTCATTGTGCGTAATTTTATTCTACCACTGTATCACATGTTTAGATAAATAAATAAATAAATAAATATATATATATATATATATATATATATATTTATATATATATATATATAGAAAGTGATTTCTAGCAGTCATTTAGTACTATTGAATTTTTTCACTGATTGGGCAACTTGAATATTTCTAGAAAGCTACCAAAAAAATGGGCTTAAAAATGAAATCATATATACTCCATGAAATATAATAAAACATGCAGAATTTAAAAGAAATTAAATATTTCTGTGTGTGGCTAGTTCCACACATGCGCACTATCATCACTAAATTAATTTGGAAAATATTCTTTATAATAGGAGAATGGATCCAAGCACCACAATCATCTCATATCCTACATGGCATTCTCTTTATTTTTTTTTTCTATTTTTCTAAAAATCTCAATTATATAATTAATAAAAAACCGTTACAAACTCAAAATTAATGACAATAAATTAATTTATTTCCTTATTTTAAGGAATTTATTTGCTATATATATTTAACATATACACAAAGAATTAAAGAGTTGTATGCAGTCTCTATCCTACGAGTTTAGCTGGAGAATTATACGGTCCAAGCTCTTGCTCCAAGTTCATCCCAACAAAAAAATAATGCTAGAAAGGTTGATGATCATGAGGTGGCGAACCGCCTGCACTGTATACAACCCTGCACTGAATACAACTATACAACTATAATGCTATGGGGTTTTCATTTTTGAATATTAATTTTTTAAATTATGTTTATAAGTTACTACAACGTAAAGTGATTATCCGTCATTAATAACTACACGTTATAATCCTTCATGTAACAATAAATTTACAATAAGATGATCATTCATGTAATACTTATTTGAGATGTTTAACAAAATGAAGTTTATAGCATAAAGTGATTATTCGTCAATAAATTCTACACGAGATAATCCTTTATGTAACACTTTTGTGCAATGTGATGATAGTTCATGTACCACTTATTTGCAATGGTTTATCAAATTTGTGATAGATAATTCATCATGTAAAACTTATTTGCAATAATTTATCTGAATTGTAACACTTTAAAACGATATATTTAATTTTTTGTTTGAATTATATTAAGTTACAATGTAAAGCAATTTATAGTCAATAAATATACACGAGATGTTCCTTCACGTAACACTAAATTTACAGCAAGATGATCCTTCATGTAAAACTTATTTACAAAGATGATTTGTCCAATTATATCAATTTAAAATAAAATATTGAATTATTTTTTAAAATTATCCTTCATGTAACACTTATTTTCAAGGAGATGATCCTATATATAACACTTATTTGCAATGATTTGTCAAATTAATTATATAATTTTGAAATAAAGCAATGCATTATTATTTGTTACAACGTATTGTGTGTTTTCGTCAATAAATTTTACACGAGATTGCCCTTCATGTAACAATTATTCGCAACGAGATGATCCTTCATGTAAATTGGAAATGATTTGTCAAAATATATCACTTTGAAATAAAGTATTATTTTGTAATTATATTTGTAAATTATAACTTAAAGTTCTCACTCAATAAATTCTACACCAGATTATCCTTCAACTAACATTTATTTGCAACGAGATGATCCTTCATGTAATGCTTATTATAATGATTCATTAAAATATATCTCTTTCTGATAAATTATTTTTTAAATTTATATCATTACATTTGCATTAAGATAATTAAACAATGAATATTTTTTAATAAGAAGTTTGAATTCCATTCAGCTACATTTCTAAAATTAGTTCAATTGTCAATAGAAAATGAATGTACATTACAAATTCTTGGAAGAAAATACTATAGACGTGAACAATAATCGATATTCAAATTATTAGCGTGAATTACTGATGGTCCCGATACGAGTTCTGGTGTATTGGGGGGGGGGGGAATACACCAGATAGGAATTTTAAAATCAACCCCCTGAAAAAATACCACAACTGAGTAAGAGGAATCAACTGGAATCACAATTGAGTAAGAAAACTCAGCTGGAAGAGTGGTGCTGTGCGGAATGTGGTGGATACAAAAATAACTCGTATAAAATAACTCACGCTCAGATGCAAGGTCGGTCAACAACCAAATCAGTTGAAATGTAAAGATGCAGTTTTGAGTGCTGGTTAGATGGACAGTTAGAAATGCAGAAAGTAACTGAACGGAAAACACAAAAGTACAAAGGAATTACGTGGTTCGGAGAGAACTCACGGGGAGTTGTGAGTCCACACAACTCAGTCCAAATTCTTTAGGACAGCTACCACAAAGCTTACGCGGGCTTTGCAACCTTACAGATAAGTTTGCGGGTACTTATCAACCTTTCTACTCAATTTCGGGAAGAGCAGGATCCTGACAAACTTTTAGGGGATGTGTATAAGGGTGAATTTTCCAACTACTAGCTCTAACAAAAAAGTGAGCTAGGATCTAATCTTGAACAAAGGAAGACTCAAACTAAGATCGAAAACACCAAGACAGATTCTAACTCTCTATGAACTCTCAGCTGGTGATGTTCTTAGAAAGAGAATAATTGCAGTGTAGCTTGTGCGCAGTATAAAGTCGTTCTTTTGCTCTTCTGTCTCTTCTGTCTTGATGAATGAATGAATGCCTCTATTTATAGGCGGTGAGGATCAACTAGCCGTTAGAAGAGCCGTTGATCTCTGTTCTGTGAAAGCGATGGCTTGTCTCTCATCTCTGCAGATTTTCCCGATTTGGTAACTGTGAACTTTTGCTTTCCTTCTGAGACAACCTTGTGTTGGGCCAAATGAGGTAATGACAGAATGTCAAAACTTCATGTGACTTCCTATTTGAAATTCAAATTTCAACCTTTGTCTTTCAACATTGGTTAGTCAGTTGATATGTTTGATCTTCATTCGAGTGGTCTTCAGCTGATGTTCCATCTGATCGCTACCTTCATCTGACCTTCTGTCTGAAGAGGAACAGTTGAACCCTCAGCTGCCTTGAACTTCATGTTGTTGATTTATCAGATTGAGTCCTGCAACTGATGTTCCATCTGATAAGGTGGATTGTCACATCTGACGAGCAGTTGATTACTCAGATGTTTTCTTTCATCCGATGATCTATATCCGATCAGTTGGCTTGAACGCTCAGTTGTCTTTCTTACATTTGATGTTCCATCCGAGTTTCCATCTGAAGTTCTATTCGAGTATAGCCATGTTGCCGTCTTCAGCTGGAGTCCTGTAAAGATAAAATCTGAACATTTCTCAAACAGCGAGCCTAAATACTAACATTGGGATATGACAACATCTACTCGGTAGGGGTCAGTTGGTTTTGGAATCAATCAAAACTTTACTAAATTTCCCAACAATTTCTCCCTTTTTGATGATGCCAAAACCCTATTGATCTAAACCTTACTGACCTATCTATAATCTCAGCTGAAATTCTAGACAGTCTATAAGATTAAACATCAAAGGGTTAGCACAGTTATAACATGGTATTGAAATAACTTTGCGATTCAGAGCTTGGACAACTGGAAAATTGTACGTCAAGATGAATCGGATATATGATGAAAGTTTTCATTACAACTGATGTGTTTACACAGATATGCATAGAAATCAAATACATCAGTGGCTCAAAACTCTATCTCGGCTAATACTTCAGCCTATACTTGCCGAAAATCCCGACAAAAATTTCTCTCTTGGCATCTGATTCTTTTGACAGGCTTTTCTGGCTTCAGCTGCGATCTTCTGCCTGTTAGGATTTCTTGTATCTGGAATGAATGGAGGAAGATATGTAACCTTCTGAGGGACATGGACGGTATTCATATCCATCTTTGCATCAATCATAGCTCGTCTGAACTGGTTGAACATGCCTGAATCCCCAGAGTGAAGCTCGGTTACGGCTTCTTTGAATGCTCTTCTAGAATCCTCAGTTGCGAACACCTTCCTGTAGTAGAAATCATTCACAAATTCTTGTTTGAATGATTCCCAATCATCATTTCATTCTTCCGGCATCCATTTATCAACATGCTTGAAGTGTCCCTGGAGCTTGATCTTTTCCGGCAGTCTTTGCTGCTTCATTTTTGCTTTAGCCTTCACTTGATGTTTCTCAATGCGTCGTCGGCTTCGGGAGGCAACATTTCTATCCAAGTTATTGGTAACCTTGGCAAGCTCTTCCTCGAACTTGTTAACTCTTGTTTCTTGGTTGGCCGCGAATCTCTTTACCCATTCCGGATTCATGTAATCCTTCTCCGGGACATCCATAGCTTTAGCAGCAGCAATACACTCTTCGGTTGTAATATCGTCGAGTTCAGCATCGATCTAGGCTGCAATCTCGGCTATGGAGTTGTAGGAGACTCCATACTTCTTCGCATGCTCCATGTCCTTAGCCATTTCTTCTCCTCCGACAACAATAGATTTCAGCTGTTCTTGTTTCTTGTCGGTTGGCTTCTTCGGATCGGACTTCTTCGGAGCTGTCTTCTTTAGCTCGGTCTTCTTCAGCTGAGATTCTTTTCCGACTGGCATATCTTCTTCAGCTTGCGTCTCATCTTCCCCCTTTTTGGCATCAGTAATAAGGCTTGCGACTGAGCCATCCAGAGAAGTGAGGTTTTGTTCAGCCTGCTGGATCCGGTTGAAGAGTTCATCTACAGCGCATTCCACATCAACCTTCTTCGCCAGTTCCTTATCACGACGCTCTTGATCAGCTTTCTTCATCGCAGTGAAGACTTCAGTTTGAAACGCGACGAACTCAGCCCATTTTTGTTCGAACCAAGAATCCCATTCTTTGTCTTGCGTCTGTTGAGATTTTGCAAGATTGGATTCTGAGATGGACTTGAACACGTTCAGGTCTGATCTGATTCCAAGAACTGTTGTCTTCAGGTCATTGATGTCTTTGCTGGTGGATGTTGAGAAGTCATCCAGCTTCATCTTTATCGCATCATGTTCTTCCAGCAGCTTCCTATGTTTCTCATCCCGAGCTTCTATCATCCTCTGCTGTTCTTCCCGGTTGAGCTGGATGTTGGTTATCATCTCCTTCCTCAGCTGATTGACTCTCTCAGTGATCAGCTCGCATATTTCATCCGAGGAGGGTGCTGGCTGATCAGATGGTGCTGGCTGTTCAGCTGGTGCTAGCTGTTCAGATGGTGCTGGCTATTCAACAGCAACCATGACTTGGCGATTGGCCAGGTACTGTTGAAGTTCTTCTTCCTCCTGCTTTGCTGCTGCTGCTGCGGCTGCATCAAGATCATCTACGAATTCAGCAGACTTAGCCAGCATGTTGTCAAGAAAGGTGACAAGTTCTCGATCTGCTGTCAACTCCCTTGTGTCTCTTTCTTCTGCCTTGCTGATATTCAGTCGACGAGTCAATAGTGCGATCTTGTTGTTGTACGCAACCTCGATGTTGGTATAATTGAAGTATTCCCTCAGACGCGACTAATCTGCCTTGAGCTGGTTCCAGCTGTGTATCTGGATGGTATCTTCCTTGACATACCAATGGCTGAAAATGATGTTGAATTGATACAACAACTCAGTTCCGAGCGTGGCAAAGGTGGGCATGTTGCGCGCCTCGGGGAACATACCAATCAACTTCTGAAAGCAATATGCCAACTTGCCTTCATGTTCCAGCACGACAGCTCGACGATCAGCTTCTTCGTCAATGGGGGAAGGAGAGAGATTTTCAAAGGGAATAGGTTCAAGAGTTTCCTCAACATTGGCCAAAGAAGAGGTCGTAATGTTGGCATCGAGTGGGGAACTCAAAATTTCTGGCTGATGATCAGTTGTGAGAACCTCTTTGTGCTGTACGGCATCAGCTCCTGCCGTGGGGGAGGATGGAACATCTTCGGATTCCTCGGATGAAGAAGCTGCATCCGAGGACATGTTCGGCTCATCTTCCGGATCGGTTTCCACCCCTTCTATCCCATCTTGATGGGATAACCTCACCTTCCTTGTTCCACTTACGCGAGGAACAATTTCGAAAGCAGCCGCTTCAACTGAGTGACTCGACTCAGATGGTACCTCCTCAGCTGGTTTTGCAACTGACTTTTTGATACGAACCTTCAACTTCTTCTTAAGAGGCTCTTCCTCTTTATCTTTATCTGACTCATCTCTGAGTCGGCGTGCAGCTGTCGATTTTGAAGAGTGGCCGACAGCTGGAGGCAGCTGAGATTCTATCTGCTTCTCAGTTGTATCTTTCTCCACAGCTGATTTCACAGCTTCCCTTTTATCTTTTGGAGTGTAGACACTGCGAATCACATCAAGAGCTTTCTTGGCTGTTGGGAACAACATCTGCCTTTTAACTGGTGTCTCCTCACAGTCTTCCCACACCATGTTTTGATTCTTCATGGTGAGAAGTATCAAGGCAGAGATTTTGACTCCAAAATTGAGAGTTCCCTTAACACTCAACAATTTTTCCCCGGAATCATTTATAGTTTCTGAAATCCTCTGCTTCTCCATCGTCAACTGGCGTTCGAAGTACTTGAACCAGTTGATGTTGTGCTTGTGCTCCAAAGCTATCAGCTGCTTGAGCTTGGGTCGGCTACTATCTCCAAAAGCTCTATTGTATCCAAAGATAACCTTGGATATAACATCGAATAGAAGTCGATGCTCGGGTTTCAACTTTGTTCGTTGCATGTTGCTCCTCAACCTTTCTGAGGTGATAAGAGCATTCTCAAGAAAGAGATCTGCATCTGCATCTGAGATGTTCTCGACGGTGTCCGTGGCAGTCAGATTTGGTAGCATCTCGAAAATCGGTAGGTAGAAGTTGACACGGTGGACAGTTCTGGCAGGGACGTCGCGCTATCGACATGAGATTTCTGAAATGAAGCCTACTCCCTGTTCGTGTTGCAGGTTCATGTAAAATTCTCCGACCTGTTGCCTGAGCAAGTGGGTGGGAAAGAGCGTTGCCCACTCAAGAAGATGATTATCCCTGAGAAGATCGGCGAGAGGGGATAACACCGGTGAGTCCAGTGCTTCTGTTGACAGAATCTGCTCAAAGTGGATTCTGGATATCATCATATCATAAGATTCCTCGTACGTTGTTGGGACTAGTGCTGGTCCAGATGATGCCATCTTCTTTCCTTGTGATGAAGCTTTCGATGCCATTATGTATTCCAGAGAAGTTTATATATAGAGAGAAGAAAAGAAGAACTTAGTCGAAAATGGTGATACAGAATCAGAGACGAAGATGAACAGTTACGCAGATAAACACAAGTATAGAAGGTAAGAAATCACTTCCTGATTTTCCGCCTTTTATAGGTTAGTGGGTCGTTTGAAATAGATGGCCAAGATTGAATGGCACGAATCCATCAACGGCTGAGATCTCGCGACTGTTGACTAACTCTGACTTGACGTCACATTCCGAGTTCCAACATGCGCGTGTGAGAAGGTGAATTGTTTTTGTGTCAGCCCAGTCGCACTATAAAGTAAGGCTATTGATGTTCAGCCGTACTTTACATTAAATGCGCTATGATGGCTATTTTAGTCTATCTGACATGGTCAGGAATGTTTGAATTTATTTCAAACATTCACATTTAAGACCTAAACACCTGCAGCCATAAATGATACTTGCCAGCTGATGTCGGAATCAGCTGTGTTTCAATGTTGTGGCATGCCATCAGCTGACTCGAGTTCGTCTGTTCAGCTGACGTCTGATGTCTTCGGATGGCGATCCGCATCTAAAATTCCCCCTTCATCTGAGCTTCCCTCTCAGATGAATATCTATCTCTTCACCTCGGCTGATTCCTCATCTGATGGATTTAACAATCCAAGGAAATCACATAACATCTTAAATCATGCTTCGGCTAGAGGTTTGGTGAAGATATCGGCTCTCTGAATCTCAGTTGGAATCTTCTCCACAGATACATCCTTCTTCTCAATATGATCTCGGATAAAATGATGTCAGATGTCAATGTGCTTCGTCCGAGAATGGTGAACAGGATTCAAAGAGATAGCAATGGCACTTGAGCTATCACAATGGATGGGAACCTGTCCAGTTGCTACTTCATAATCTCTCAACTGTTGCTTGAGCCACAACACTTGCATGCAACAACTACCGGCAGCCATATACTCTGACTCGGTTGTAGAGGTGGCAACACATGCTTGTTTCTTGGAAAACCATGAAACTAGCTTGCTTCACATGAACTGACAGTGTCCAGATGTGGACTTCCTGTCCAACCGATCTCCAGCTAGATCCGCATCTGAGTATCCGGACAGTTGGATATTGTCATCAGCTGGGTACCATAATCCAACATTAACAGTACCCTTCAGATATTTAATGATGTTCTTTGCTGCCAACATGTGTGCTTCCCTCGGCTGAACTTGGAACCGAGCACACACTCCAACCGCGTAAGATATATCTGGCCGAGTGGCGGTTAGATATAGCAAAGAACCAATAATCATTTATACTTACTAGTATCCACGGGTTTTCCCTCAAATCCGGGTTCAATTTTCCAGTTAGTATTCATCGGGATCCTTGTGGTTTTACTTGTCTGCAAACCGAACTTTGCGATGAGCTCCTTTGTATATTTGGACTGATTAATAAAAATCCTTTTTGGTGACTGCTTCACTTGTAGCCCAAGAAAATAATTCATCTCACCCATTATCGACATCTTGAATTTCTCCTTCATGAGAGTTGAGAATTTCTCGCACAGCTCCTCCGACTTGGAACCGAATATGATGTCGTCGACATAGATTTGCACAACAAGTATGTCTTCTCCAACTTTTATGGTGAACAGTGTTTTGTCAACTGACCCTCGTTTGAACCCCGAGTTCAGAAGAAAACCACAGAGAGTGTCATACCAAGCCCTAGGTGCTTGCTTCAATCCATAGATTGCTTTCTTCAACTTATACACTCTTCCATCACCAGTCTCAAAATTGGGAGGCTGTTCAACATAAACATCTTCCTTAATATCATCGTTGAGGAAAGCACACCTCACATCCATCTGATAAATCTTGAATTTATGAAATGCGGCATAGGCTAGAAATATTCGGATGGCTTCCAACCTTGCAACAGGAGCGAAGGAATCCTCGAAATCAATTCCTTCTTGTTGGCAATATCCCTGAGCTACCAACCTTGCCTTGTTTCTCACGATGAATCCAATGGCGTCTCTTTTGTTCTTAAAAATCCACTTTAATCCAATGACTTTAACACCATTTGGTCTTTCTACCAACTCCCATACACAGTTGCGTATAAATTCATTCAGCTCTTCTTGCATGGCTGTTGTCCAATGAACACAGTTGAGAGCTTCCATAACATGCTTTGCCTCTGGCACATCAGCTACGAAACATGAAACCATGGCAACATCTCCGGCTTGCTCGAACTCTTCAAGAACTGCTAACTCCTCAGCATATTGGGCGTAAGTGTTGGAATCTTTCTCGGCTGAATCTGGATTTGCAACTCTGCTCCTAGTACTCACACCTTTGGCTGGATCTCCGATGATGTTGTCCTTAGAATGATCTTCATAGCATCTCTTGTTGCGTCTTTCTTCTTCTTCCAACAGTGGCGATTCCGTAATTTCAAAGGATGGGATAACCTGAGCCGTGGGAGATGCTGGGATCTTCAGAATTGGTGATTTATCTGCTGTTGAGTCTGGATCCTCAACATGGATAATATCTCGAACCGGGCTAGGTTGGGCTTCGGATGCTGATGCAGTTGGAGTAACATCAGCTGAAGTTCCCCCTTGAGATGAGCTGGGGTCCTCACATTCATCTTCAGAGGAACAAGGATCATTATCCTTGGTTGCCCATACCAATGGTTCAGCCAGATTCTTCTGCCTTAGAACCTGCGATCTGGTGAGAGCTGGTGAAACATGTGGATCTACTTGTTGTCCTTTAGCCTGTTCCCTGCACTCAAAAGTAGATTCATCAAAACTAACATGAGGTGTTATCTCCACAACACGAGAACTGTTGTTAAAAACTCTATAAGCCTTGATCCGAGCGGCATATCCGAGAAATATGCCCTTCGAAGCCTTGGCGTCAAAAGTTTTTAACTGAGTCTTCCCATTGTTGTGAATATAACACTTAGAACCAAAAACGCGAAAATATGAAATATTAGGCTTCCTGCGTCTCCATAGTTCATATGGAGTCTTTCCCAACCGCTTGGTCAGAAGAGACCGGTTCTGGGTGTAGCATGCTGTGTTGATTGCCTCAGCCCAAAATCTCTTTGGCAGAGCTGAGCTTGTCAACATGGATGTAGCAGCATCCTTCAGCGTCCGGTTTCTTCGCTCGGCTACTCCATTCTGTTGTGGAGTACGAGCAGCCGATGTTTGATGAGTGATTCCGTGCTTCTCGCAGTATTCGATGATGGTTTCATTGAAGAACTCGGTTCCATGGTCTGATCGGATAGAAATGATTTTCATCTCTTGTTGGTTAGATATCTGATCCATCAGCTTGGGTAGCTCATCTCGGGTTTCACTCTTGTGACGCATGAAAATGGTCCACGTGTACCTAGAGAAATCATCAGTAACAACAAGTGTATATTCGTTACCATTCATGCTCTTGGGAGTAACAGGCCCGAAGAGATCCATATGGATCAGCTGCAATACTCGGTCGGTTGATGGAATCATTTTCAATCGAAAGGAGGATCTAGCGAGCTTTCCCAGCTGACACGCACTGCAGATATGTGTTGGTGAAAACACACGGTTCGGAATACCCTTTACATGTTCCTGTCTCGCAAGGCGGTTCATTGTCTGAACTGCTCTTCGATAGAAGACAGGTCTCAGGAGGACTACTATTCCAATCTGCATAGTAGACATTCCCGGTTGGGGATCAATTTCCCAACAATATGACTTGCTTTGTTCTGTCATTTTTGACCCTGCAGCCCTGCGCATCAAACTTGACAGAGAAACCATTATCACAGAATTGGCTGATGGAGAGCAAGTTATGCTTCAATCCATCAACATATGAAATATTGGAAATAGACACGTGATTGGTTTCAAGGGTACCGTAGCCTTTGGTGTGACCTTTTGAGTTGTCACCAAAAGTAACAGATGGTCTTTCCTTCTCCACGAAACTCCCAAGCAAATCCCTCAGATTTGTCATGTGTTTCGAGCATCCACTGTCCATCACCCACATGGTATGTGATGCTTTATTCTTCCTCAGTTGTTCCTCCTGCTCCTGCATAGAGAAACACGCTTAGGTCCCCAATTTTAGTTGGGTTCTGGAGGGTTAGAACCAGTTCCCCCTTGAACTGTGGGTCGTTTTTCCCTGTAGATTCGGATAAATTTGTCATTCCAAATTATCTTTCCTTCTCCATCAACTATAACAACACCTCGGTCATTCTTAGGCTTGTTGTTATTGTTGACGTTCTGTTTTTTGGGAGGAGATTGTTTTTGCAGATGAGGTCGGACGCCATTTTGGAATCTTTGTGGCTGAGTCTGATTCCATTTTCCTGGCTGTCGACGACGGCTGTTCATGCCCGATTGTTGATTCAAGTTCTGGCATGAATGTCCGCAACTGTTGGAACTGTTCCACATTGGTTGACTCTGATGGAACCTCTGGTTGTTCTGATGATGGAACCGATGTTGATTCTGATGGTTGAATCCCTGTCGGTTCTGTTGATTCCATCCTTTCTGAGGTCGGTTCTGAGGTCGGTTCTGATTGTATCTCAGATGTCTCTGGTTCCTCTTCTGAGTCCTGGAACATTCCCCTTTGGTTGTTATCCCAACCAATGGATTCTTCAGTTCTCCAACCACAGCTGCTTTTCCTTTCTCAGCTGCAGTTCCCTTAGCAGGTTGTGCTGTAGGTACTTGCTGTGACGTGAATGTTGGATTAAGTTGGGGAGTTGCAGACTCAACAGTATTTAGTTTGGCAATCGTGACATCCACAACCTTGATAAAGGTTGCGGGTGGAATTCCAGTGTCCTTGACCATGTCGTAGCCGAGTCCAGACACGTATTCCATTTATCGTCGGTAACTAATGAGATTCTCGATGATTTTGGATGATTGATATAGCTTTATCAGGTTGTCCTTCTCAGTTTGTATATCCTTGAGAAGAACAACTATATGCTCGGTCTGTGCGTCTGACATCTTCATCAGCTGGTCGATCTGTGCCTCTTGCTTGTTCAACTGCTCATGCTGCTCCTTGATCTGCTCCTTCAAATCCTCATCGGTTGGAGCCTTTGTTTGGTTAGCCACATTTAGTTGACTTTTAAGATCATCAATCTCTTCGATTTGATTTTTGATCAGATCATCCTTTTCGGTTAAGGATTCTTCAAGTCTGGCAAACTGTTCTTGAAGATTCTTAAACCCAACCGATTGCTGACGCAATTCCTCACTGAGTTCTAGGAAGTCACCCCAAGAGGGTTCCAACTCTTCATCTAATGTTTCCTGCATATTAGTAGCATTGGAAGAATTTAAATTAACTGGACTAGAATGTACCTCAGCATCATCCTGGTCGGTTCCAAATGCCATGAGACATTAATCCTATCCGATAGCGTTGTTGGTGGATGTCAGCTCGTCCTCATCTTTGGTGTCGGTGAAGATGTCCATGTCATCAGCTGCTTCTTCTGCAACCATGGCCTTGTTCTTTGCATTTTGCTTGGCCCTCAACGCATCTCTATCTTTCTTCGAAAGATCTGGACAATCAACTTTGAAGTGTTCTTCTTTGCCGCATTCAAAGCAACCGTTGTTCACAGGCTTTGAGTTATCTCGAGTTCGGTTGGATTTATAGAACCGCTTGTATTTTCCGAACCGAGTATCCATGTCAGCCAGCTTCTTTGACAAGGCGGTAATACTCTGTTGCAGCTCTTCTCTGCTCGGCTCCTTCGAAGCTGTGTCCACAGATCTTATTGCCCTTGATGTTCGCGGCTTGGAATAGTCGGCTCAAAGTGCTACTTTCTTTGTTCCGGAACCAACATCCTCTTGTCAACTCATCTGCACCGAGGACTGAGTTGATCTTCGTCGGTTCACCTTGTACTCGTTTCCTTTCAGAATTGAGAACAGTCTGTCCGTTCCTATCTCTCCAAGATCAGCTCGACTTTCATGAATGTTGGTGAAGGTGTCCCACTCAGCTGGTAGGGCTTGTAATACTTTGAGATTGATCTCTCTCAAAGTATATTTTTCTCGTCGGATAGACTGAATCCTTCGGATGATATCCATGAACCGAAGCTCCAACTGATCAATGGTTTCATCGACTTTTAGACAGAAATTGTCAAAATCTTGACAAGCATGGGAGAACTTGTTCTCCTTGGTTTCGTCACTCCCTTCACTAAGAGATGCCAAAATGTCCCACATTTCCTTAGCTGCGTTGCACTCTTCTATCCATGGAAGATAGTCTTGTCCAACTGTGGACATGATAGTGCTCTGAGCCCAGATATCCAGCGGGCTCACTTTTGCTTCCTCAGGAGTAAAATCTTCTGGCTTCTTCTCGACTATCACCTCAGTTGCATCCCCATCATTGGGATTTGTAGGAGTGCGAATGACTTTTTCCATGATGGTGATCGGTCCGGATGTAATCACTTGTTGCATTCGATGATGCTTGGACAGTAGAATCTTCTTCATCCAAGTTTTTAGGATGTATAGTTCACAACCGAGAACATGACAACAATCTTGTCTTTAACATCCATCTGCACACAATGAACAGACGACAAATGCAAGCAGAAATGCACTAGCGTGAAAAAGATCTATTCAGTTGACCACTGAAGAAAAACACCTCGATTCACACCTCGTGAAACAGAGACAACGGTCTTGTGAACCACTGCTCTGATACCACTTGATGGTCCCGATACGAGTTCTGGTGTATGGGGGGGGGGGAATACACCAGATAGGAATTTTAAAATCAACCCCCTGAAAAAATACCACAACTAAGTAAGAGGAATCAGCTGGAATTACAACTGAGTAAGAAAACTCAGCTGGAAGAGTGGTGCTGTGCGGAATGTGGTGGATACAAAAACAACTCGTATAAAACAACTCACGCTCAGATGCA
Organism: Schizonepeta tenuifolia; assembly: GCA_029490685.1. NCBI lineage: Eukaryota > Viridiplantae > Streptophyta > Magnoliopsida > Lamiales > Lamiaceae > Schizonepeta > Schizonepeta tenuifolia. The sequence continues at coordinate 95,500,497 of CM055956.1, forward strand.
AGGTCGGTCAACAACCAAATCAGTTGAAATGTAAAGATGCAGTTTTGAGTGCTGGTTAGATGGACAGTTAGAAATGCAGAAAATAACTGAACGGAAAACATAAAAGCACAAAGGAATTACGTGGTTCGGAGAGAACTCCTACGTCCACGGGGAGTTGTGAGTCCACACAACTCAGTCCAAATTCTTTAGGACAGCTACCACAAAGCTTACGCGGGCTTTGCAACCGTACAGATAAGTTTGCGGGTACTTATCAACCTTTCTACTCAATTTCAGGAAGAGCAGGATCCTAATAACCTTTTTAGGGGATGTGTATAAGGTGGGTTTTCCAACTACTAGCTCTAACAAAGAAGTGAGCTAGGATCTAATCTTGAATAAAGGAAGACTCAAACTAAGATCGAAAACACCAAGACAGATTCTAACTCTCTATGAACTCTCAGCTGTTGATGTTCTTAGAAAGAGAATAATTGCAGTGTAGCTTGTGTACAGTATAAAGTCGTTCTTTTGCTCTTCTGTCTCTTCTGTCTTGATGAATGAATGAATGCCTCTATTTATAGGCGGTGAGGATCAACTAGCCGTTAGAAGAGCCGTTGATCTCTGTTCTGTGAAAGCGATGGCTTGTCTCTCAACTCTGCAGATTTTCCCGATTTGGCAACTGTGAACTTCTGCTTTCCTTCTGAGACAACCTTGTGTTGGGCCAAATGAGGTAATGACAGAACGTCAAAACTTCATGTGACTTCCTATTTGAAATTCAAATTTCAACCTTTGTCTTTCAACATTGGTTAGTCAGTTGAGACGTTTGATCTTCATCCGAGTGGTCTTCAGCTGATGTTCCATCTGATCGCTACCTTCATCTGACCTTCTGTCTGAAGAGGAACAGTTGAACCCTCAGCTGCCTTGAACTTCATGTTGTCGATTTATCAGATTGAGTCCTGCAACTGATGTTCCATCTGATCAGGTGGATTGTCACATCTAACGAGCAGTTGATTACTCAGATGTTTTCTTTCATCCGATGATCTATATCTGATCAGTTGGCTTGAACGCTCAATTGTCTTTCTTACATCTGATGTTCCATCCGAGTTTCCATCTGAAGTTCTATTCGAGTATAGCCATGTTGCCGTCTTCAGCTGGAGTCCTGTAAAGATAAAATCTGAACATTTCTCAAACAGCGAGCCTAAATACTAACATTGGGATATGACAACATCTACTCGGTTGGGGTCAGTTGGTTTTGGAATCAATCAAAACTTTACTAAATTTCCCAACAATTATGATAGATAAGAACAATATGTTTGTATAATTATTAAATAATTGATTTTGATTAATAATTAATGAATATTTATTATTATACGAGTTTTAGAACAAATCGAATAATTATATAGATAATTTTCTATAAATAATATGAAAATATGATAATTCCGTCGATGTTCAACTGTCAACATACTAATAGAGAAATTAAACGGCATGGGAAAACGGAACGAGCTCTACAAAGAAAGTGGCAAAAAAGTTAATCAATTATGACTCTATCCATGATATCATTTGAACAACAATAAATTTATGGTTGCCTAATAGGTGGAGAAAGAGTAGTGGCCTAGAGATGCGTAGAAATATAAAAATTTAATTATTAAAAAAGTTAGCTGAGCACAACAAAATTTGGGCTGGAAAGTGAATAGATAAGTGGTTTTGCTTTAATATATACTAGTCTATTGTCCCGTGCGATGCATGGACATTCATATTGTAATATGTTATTGTTGGGGTCGAATTTCAATTTCTGATTCCATTTTGATTCTAACCTATTTAAACCAAATCCTGAAAATGAAATCAAGTGAATTAGCCGAACTAACCAAACAAATATTTTGATTGATTTAAATACACCAATTTTTTTTAAAATATTGAAAATCAGTTATTTTCACTCTAAATAAAAATAAATAGATATTACAACCTCATTTCATATAAGATTAAGAAAAAAAAATTCTAATACAATATAACTACAATATTGAAACTGAAAAAAAAAAATTTATGAACTTGATCAAGTACTCCCTCTTATTCAGAAATATATGTTCTTTTAATTTTTGCTTTAGTAATTTTGCAAATTGAATGTCATTTTAGCATTTTTTTCCCCTACTAATTTCGTAATAATTGTCCCTAATTAACTTGCCTCAAAGTTCAACAATTTTCACTCTTCAAGTAATTTCAATTAAAATTTCAATAAAACAAAATACTTTCAAATCATCATTTATTATAAATAAATTTATGCAAAAAATATAATCATTCATTTGTGTGCACAAGGTCAAAATGACATGCATTTGAATAGGAGTAGATATATTTTGAACGAACAGTTCTCAATGTATTATTTCTGCTCAATGTGTCGGTCCTTCATTTTTTTATTTTTTATTTTACATATGAATACATTACCATAATGTAAAGTAAATAATTGCCCACCCCCAACCCCAACAATCTGACGAAGTTTGTTAGCGTAAAAAAATATACTACAGTATAATATCATATATTCCATGTATTATTTTTAGGGAACTCCATGTATTATGAAAGAACATTATTCATTCAGTATATGAGTTGCCTGAATCTTGAAGGTGCGTGGAACTTACTGGATGAAAAAAGAAGAAAATGAGAAAAAAGAAACATATTGCGAAAAAGAAGCGAATGTAATGTTGGTAAAATAGAGAGAAAATTCTCCAAACTAGCACTTTTCAAATAATTTTTTTAAAATTTAGCACTCCTTATAATTCTTTTAAATTTTAGCACTTCTTATCTTTTATACCCTCAAATATATTTTATAATTCTCATCTTATTTCATCTTTTCTTTTTATTTCCTCTCTTTCTCTTTCTCTCTCTCCGTCAAACCCGCCGCCACCTCTAGTGGCTCTTCTCTCTCTCCCCCACCACCACTCCACTCCATCTCTCTACCGGAGAAGTCGCCGCTGCCTTTGCAGAGACCAAATTAAGTTTCTGTTTCCCACTTCCTATTTTCAATCCCTAATTCTCTCTCACGAAAAACAACAACAATTCCCAAATCTCCATCAATGGCGGCTTACGCACCTCGCAGATCAAGCGCCCCAGTCCTCCACTCTACCTCCAATTCCAACCGCCACATGCCACCGTCATCCTCCTCCTTCGCTTCCTCCACATCCTCCGCCTTCACCGCACAATGCTTATCACACTGCTGCTCCACCTCCTCCACACTCGTAAGTTTGGCCCTCACCACCACCACCTACATGTGCGAAACGATGAGACGAAGCTAATGGTCTTGGTCCCAACCCTCGATTCAAAGTATCGTGGCCGGAATTCGCGAAAAACTAGACGGCCGGAATTCGCGAACAAAAAGAAGCAGATCTGTAATGTTCAATTTTTGTGACTTCACAATTTTTTCCATGGTTTTGGTGACGTCACAATTTTTTTTCCCTTTTTTTGTGACTTCACAAAATTTTTCATTTTTTTGTGACTTCACAAAGTTTCCATTTTTTTTTGTGACTTCACAATTTTTTTTTCTGACTTCTCAAAAAATTTGTGGTCGCCGGCGACAGTGGCGATGGCACGGAGGCGGCGGCGGCGGAAAAGTGGTGGTGGAATTTTTTTTTGGTTCAGTCATAATTTTTTTCTTTTTTTTTTTTCTGACTTCACAAAAAAATTGTGGCCGCCGGTGATAGTGGCGGCGGTGGAATGTTTATTTTTTTGTTCAGTCACAATTTTTTTCTTTTTTTTCCTGACTTCACAAAAAATTTATTGCCGCCGGCGACGACAGTGGCGGCGGTGGTGGCACGACGGCCGCGGTGGGGTTGTGGTGGTGGAATGTTTTTTTTTTGTTGAGTCACAAATTTTTTTTTGTTACTAAATAGGTGATGGAAAGACAAAAATATCAAAAAGTACTATATTTTTAAAGATTTATTAAGGGTGCTAAATTTTAAAAAAACTAACTAAGAAGTGTTACTTTTAAAATCTTCTCTAAAATAAATGTGCCATTCAAATACACAACCAAAATTAAAGAATGAGACTGTTGAACTTCCCAAAGCTACGATGACTGAAAATAAAAACAAACATAAAAAGTAGTCGAAAAAGTTGCAGATATTTTAGGCGGGAAAATATAATTCTTTGGTTTTGCTATTATATACTCCCTCCGTCCAATTTAAGATGACCCGTTGTTACTCATTTTTTAGTCCAATTTAAGATGACTCGTTGTTGAATTTTTACCCTTATACCCTCAATACTAATGGGTTATTACACTATTTTGCCATTTGGGCCCACACACATATCACTAACCCAAACTTATTAACTAAGCCTAATCCCTAATTAGTCAAAACCTAAATCCACCCAGCCCAACCCTAATCTTGCATCTATCTGCCGTTTCTCTCTCTCTCTCTTACTCATTTCCCCAACCCTAATCTATCTTCCGTTCTCAGGTTGGACAGTAAGGGTCGGAGAAGGGCAATCATCTCTCTCTCACGCTGATTGCACCCTATCTCCTCCTTTCTCTCTTCGTCGACTGCACAGATCTTCCGTTTCCTCATCATCTTTTTCACTATAATGCTGCTGTTCTCCATCTCTCAGAGCCTGGTGGCGAAATCTCCGTCGCCGCTGCTCTGTGAGGAGTCTGAGACACAACCGCCGCCGCTCTTGGTTGATACCATCGTGCCGGAAACACAATTCGATGATGCAGACGCCACTCCCCGCCACTCTTGGTTCGAATGTGCTGCCACTAGGAAAAGAGGGTGCAAATCTGAGATTAGGGTTTCCAACTCAGAGGGCTTGGTGGCGAAATCTCCGAGTCCGGCGTCGGCGAAGGAGGAATACACGTGGAACAAGGGGGTTAGGACTGATCCGGCAGCTGAGTTGACATTCGAGGATGATCTTGATGCCAGTCTAAGCTATGAGGAATGGAAGAAGAAATACCTCGCTAAAGGATTGCTCAGAGAGTATAAAGACTGGAAAAATTAGGTGATTTCTTTCTTAAACTTATTCTGTGGGTGATGGCTGGTGATGCCTATTATGATTATGAGGTTTCTTGATTATGAACAGATTGTGATATTTGATTGGGAGGGGGTTATTTGTTCATATAGGATAAGGCAGATGCTACTACTTAATCTTTTTTGCCCTGTAAATGATGGTTATGATCTTATTGATGCATTTATGTGATGATATGCATGTATATGTTGAAACTGATATTGGCAGATACTACTACTTGATCTTTATATGATGCAAATGATGCTAATGATCTTGCTGATGCAATTATGTGATGATATGCATGTATATGTTGAAACTGATATTGACAGATACTACTACTTGATCTTTATATGATGTAAATAATGCTTATGATCTTGCTGATGCAATTACAGTGTTCATATGCATATATATGTTCATATAGGATAAGGCAGATACTAGTACTTGATCATTTGATGTAACCACTAGGAAATTGATTCATTTCCTAGTTGTTGGAGGCTCAAATGCAACTAAACTGATAAGGCAATTCATGTTTGTCCCTTAATTGCAGATGCAGTGATTACTTTACATTCCAAACAAATCAAAAAACAAAAAATTACACTTGTTTGTCCCTGTAAAGCTTAAGAGTTCAATCATGTCCTCTGCATCTGATTTGCCAGCCTTCAGTCTTCAATATTAACTTCATTCAATGACTGTGTAATGTCATCTACACTGTACCATGTGTCTTCTGCATTTCCTTGATCATTTAAGTAGTCCAATGCATCTCTCACCACTTGTTCATCCACTTCAAAACAATCTGGTAACACTCTTGTAGCAATTAGGTGATCCTTTCCCATATGAGGAATATTGTAGTCATTCCCTCCTTTACACTTTATGATCTCCCCACAGCAGGCTTGTAGTGTTAGGAATATTTTGTTGATCTTCTCTGCTGGGTAGTTCTCAAATGCTTCCCTTACATTTACAACCAATTCATCTACATTTGCTGCTGCCACCTGATCTTTAAGGCTTTGAATGCTTCTAAAAAAGCCTAAATCATTAACATTTGTGTCTGGGCTACTGGTTGGTTGGTTAATGAGTTCAAAATGGAAACCATCACTATGTGCTATTGCTTGAAATTCAGGGTCACTGTCTTCAACATGTGGTTTGGCATTGTCTTGTTGGATGTAGATATGCTTTCCTAGACATTCTGGCCACTTTACTTTAATTGCTGGTACCAGCTGCATGATGTAAACTTATACTGATATTGAACAGATACTATACTTGGTTATATATGATGCAAATGATGTTTATGATCTTGCTGATGCATACTGTGTTGACTTGATTGTAGATATACTTCTTCTGCAAACTTATACCAGCTGCATGATGTTTATGATCTTGCTGATGCATACTGAGCTTCTCCCCTGCTCCAAATCCTCCAAATTGTCTTCAAACTCACATCAAACTTGTTTGCAGCCGCCTGCTTTGCTCCATACCTGATTTTCCCATCTACTGTGTGCTGGAGGAGATATTGAGCAATAGTATTGAGATGATCTGAAGTCAGCTCGTTTTTCCTTGGTTGAACCATTTTCTGATTTTCAACAGCTTATGTAGTTTGTGGTAGTTGTAGAAATGAAGGCTGCAATAAATTCTGATACAATCTGTGTATTTATAGGCTTATTTTGTGGTTAGGTTTGATTCAAATTTCCCACCATTATTTTTTATCGAATCACAGCAGCTTTACTTATTGTTTATTCAATAAAAGTTCAAATTTTGCCTCCAAAGTTCATCTTTCCCTCCATTTACATTTCTTAAGCTTATGTTTGTTTATGTTTGTGTTTTCATACAGCACCAACTCTTATTGTTTGATGCCAGGAAAAAAAAATAAGGTAAATAAAAATTAATTTAACATTTAACGAAAAAAAAAAGAAGCAGCAACAGTTCATGCAACCCAAAAAAATAAAATAAAGAAGAAGCAGTCATGCAACGAAAAAAAAACGAAGAAGAAGCAGTAATGCCTTAGAAAAAAAAACAAGAAGAAAAGGAAAGGCAAAAGTGTATTAGGGAACTTAATTAGATTACTTAACAATACCTCTCATGTCTTTTTTCCTCCACCTACTACCACTTTATCACTTTTCTTAATCTCCGTGCCAGCACCCAAATGAGTCATCTTAAATTGGACAGAGGGAGTATATATATATAGATATAGATAATATAGATACTAGATTTACATGCGCGCATTGCGCTGAACAGTTTCGTGATTATTAGTGTTTTAGTTTATAGTATCTGAAAATTTATATATATAAATATTTTTATTCTAAATTATGCTCCAAAAAATATAATATTATATATTATTTAGAGAAAATTCTCCTTTCTAGCACTTCCTACATAGTTTTTTAAAATCTAGCACCCCTTATAATTCTTTTAAATTTTAGCACTTCTTCTTTTTTATACCCTACATTTGTTAATTTCCATGTTATCCCATCTTTTCTTTTTATTTCCTCTCTTTCTCTTTCTTTCTCTCCATCAAACCCGTCGCCACCTCCTCGCCACCGCCGCCGCCGCCGCACCTTCGTCGCCGCCATGCTTCAGTGGCTCTTCTCTCTCTCGACCGCACCTTCGTCGCCGCCACCTCGAAGCGGAAGCCGTCGACGTCGAATCCATGGATCTAATGGTCTTACAATGTCAGTTCAATCGCAATACTTCTGATTGTATAGTTGGTTTATGTATGCAATGGCTTACGATGTCAATTCAATCGCAATACTTCTGATTGGCAGACTACTCTATGGGTAAATATCATCTCTCTCTCTCTCTCTCTCTCTCTCTCTTTCTCTCTATCTCTCTCAGATTTGTAAAATTTGGTAGATTTGACCCTCACCACCACCACCTACATGTGTGAAACGATGTGACGAAGCTAATGGTCTTGGTCCCAACCCTCGATTCAAAGTATCGTGGCCGGAATTCGCGAAAAACTAGACGGCCAAAATTCGCGAACAAAAAGAAGCAGATCTGTAATGTTCACAAAAAATTTGTGGCCGCCGGCGGCGGCAGCGGTGGGGTTGTGGTGGTGGAATGTTTATTTTTTTGTTCAGTCACAAATTTTTTTTTTTTTTTTTTTTCTGACTTCACAAAAAATTTGTGGCCGCCAGCGACGGGGGTGGTGGTGGCATGGCGGCAGCGGTGGGGTTGTGGTGGTGGAATGTTTTTTTTTTGTTCAATCACAATTTTTTTTTGTTACTAGATAGGTGATGGAATGGCAAAAATGTCAAAAAATATTATATTTTCAAAGATTTATAAGGGATGCTAAATTTTAAAAAAATTATTTAAAAAGTGCTACTCTTAAAATCTTATCTATTATTTACGTTGTATATTAAGTTATATATTTTTAAACCAACACGAATTCAAATGGATAATATTTCATGCAGTAATATATAATATAAATGATATTTCCTTCAACTTCTATATAATTCAAAATAGAAAAATGATCCTTTCAAAAGTAAAATCAATGGTTTTAGTTCTCTTAAACATTAAAATACGCAGTAACCTTGCAAGTTGTCCAATTATATTATTTAATTGACTTTGTGTACAGTACGAGGTGCTAAAAAACTATTAGTTTAGAATATTTAAATTAGGAAATTATTTATTTAATAATTTAGAATTGCATATTTAAGGTGTAAATAAAAGTTAAATTTTTTATGTAACTATAGTACCGGTCAAATATTATAAAATTGAATATAATAACTATTGTGTTACCAAATAATACACTTTTTTTTTAAATTACCAAATATTACACATTTTCAATAAATGATGCAACACAATAAACAACTATATATTAGAAAAATATTGTCACTTTTCAATACTTAGTGCTGAAAAAATGGACATACTCGGTGCTATTTGGAGTGCATAAGTATTTTTTATTGAAAATCGTGTTGTAACGGGAATGAGTCGAATGCGGAATGACTACTCTTGTTTCTTCTTTGAAATCTAAAAAATGTGCACAAATATCAGGAAACCATATCAGCAGCCCAACCGTCACTATGTTGAACATGCATGGGATTTAGGCGGTAAAACGAAAATTTGGGCGGGAATTTATGATGCAGATTATTATGCTTTAATATAGTATAGATATATAGATTTATTTATTCAAATTTATATTTTAAATATTATGTTATACATCTCATAGTGCATCTATTGATGATCACCATCGAGCCCTGCTTTGGTCTTTGGTTTGATGGTTGTACCAGGCCGGACTGTGAGAATAAGAATGGCCTTTCAAATAGAATCAACATAAAGAGCTCTAGTCTTGCTTCTTCTTTTTCTTAGTTCAGTTGTTGGTGCGGTCAAGTCCATCTTTAGATAAAGAAAATTCCTGATTTGTGGACACATGTCACAAAACTCTGAAATCATGAAAAATGTTGCTTATGAAAAAATCATTTCATATGTACAAAATTTATGATATTGCACTTGGGTAGTAATTATATTTTAATATTCTTTTAACACATGCTTGACATAATTTGTAAATGTTAGTAATCCTTCCATATCTTTTCATTAAACTTATTTTGCTTTATTTGGACGTATCATTTCGTTAAGCTCATTTCCTAAATGAAAATGCATCATATGATAAATATCCCAATGTAACTCATAAATTATCATATATGCCACTAAAAAAATAACTACTCCCTCCGTCCCACTCCAGTTGTCCTAGTTTTTTTGGGCACGAGAATTAAGGAGAAAACAATTAAGTGTAGAAAGTGTTTTAGTGGAGTTATTAAAGTGAAATAAAGTAGGTAGAGAGAGAGTGAATAGTGAAATAAAGTGGAATAAAATAGCTAGAGAGAGAGTGAATAGTGAAATAAAGTGGAATAAAGTGAGTAGAGAGAGAAAGAGAATAATGAATGACACAGAAAATGAGCAGAAAAATAGAGTGAAAGGTGTAAAGTGAGTGTAATTAACCAAACTAATTATTTCCAAAAAAGAAAATAGAACAACTGAAATAAGACACCCAAAATAGAAAATATGACAATTGGAGTGGGACGGAGGGAGTATTAACTCTTTCTCTCTCTAAATTGGTGCCCTCAAAAAGTTATTTAATCATTACAACTTTATTATAAACAAGTCTTTTTTCTTAACATGCATGTCATAGCAAATGGGATTAATGAAATGATAGGAAAGAAGTGAAAATGATGCAGTAGACTGTAGAGAATCCGACCATGGATGGATGCCTTGATTCAAGATAAGATCTCTATCTTCTCCCTCTTACATCAAAACCAATTAAACAACACTATGACAAAGACTAATTGAAAGATGATTTCTTACGTCCTATATATATGTAGTTATGTGCTTCTAAAAAAAAATACTACAGCGGTACGCCATCCGCGTTAACCTTCAACTCACGACTTTTGCAGGATCATTTTTCCACCACTGATGACTCAACTTAAAGTCTTAAACAGCTTCACGTTTCCAAAGTAAACTCTATACACACACACACCACACGACTAGACAATTATATATGTAGACAATTAGAAAGTCAAGGTTAGCATTTCCCTGTTCAACGTTTCTGAGCCGGTTGAACCGTTGATGTTTGTTAATCTTGATTTGTCGTAATATATATACATGCCGAAATATAATTCTCTGCTGCATGCAGCTGGGAAGATAAATCGAGCTCTTATTACATCCTCGATCGGAAGGAGTTTTCGTCTCAATTGGATCTCCGATAAGCTTCATCCATCACTGCTTCTAATTATAAAAACATCATCATCATCATCATCATCAATTTACAAGGTATAGGGCTAGGAGAATTAGCAGCAGAAATGGAGTGTTTAGGAAAAATAAGGAAACATCTTCAAGGATGGTGCAAGCATAAAGATGCGTCCCAAATGGAAGCCTTGATTCCCTTCTTTTACAAATCTAACCCTAGATCTATATTAACTTGGGGGCAAAGATTTGATATATATGATCACGTGTTGCGTTGGGAGCAAGTAGTGATCATCGAGCAATGTGTTACGTTGATATGAGCCTTGCCCAAGATTATTAATTAGGTTGCACCATATGATCATGGGAAAAACATACATAAATACAACCCGTCAGCGCGTTGCGGGTACCATATATAGGCCACATTGCTCTGGAACTTTCTACAACGATCTCAGATGTGTTGTTTGCTTTTGGCATTCACGCGTGTGAGCAGGCTAGCTACAGTCTCATTGGAACGTGATCTTGGTGGATTGGGTGGTGGAGTACTGCATGCAGAAGGGATCGGAATGATTTTTGATGCAGTTGATCATGGATTCTATTTATATGTGGTTGGAGAGATGGATTGGTGTTGGGATTAGGGCTTCTTTGCTCAAAGAAGGAAACGATGCCTACAATGTGACAGGCGGTCAAATATTTGAAAAATGGGGATGAGATTCTACCGTTGTTCGAGAGATGATGAGTTTGGGTGATTTGAGAAAATTAGTTGATGAGATTACTTCAACATTAATGTTGGAATTAGGATTGGCTGATACAGATTCATATAATTTGAGTATTAGTAATTTGTATAGGGGGCAATCAATGTCTTCTAGTTATTTTCATGATGGTAGATGATGAGATTTAGGTTGAATACAATAAGATGATATTAGCATTTGTTTTTTTTATAGGTTTTAAGTCACAAATCAAGGATGTTGCAGTCACAATTAAGCGGTAGACATGCACTTTATATTATTATATCGAGTATTAATTATGCAAACATTTAGCTAGATTCTTCAAAAAAAGACCACTTACGCCTCGAATTAATTAATTAATTAAACTACAGTTTATAATATAAGTAGTTATATTGAAGGCGTTTCCACTCATATATATATCATGAGTTTATTTTCAATATTGGCCATAATAAAAGGTTCCGCATGCATTAAATGTGTGCCTGACAATTATGCTTTTGTCTTGGTCTACTTATATGCGCAGCTTATAGGTGATATATACCTCTAATTAAAAGGTCGGGTGTTGTGCTAACACCCTGCAAAATCGATCTAGTAAATATTCAAATAAATTAAAATTTTTTTAAAAAGGTCCTTATTTCCGGAGTTTTAAATGAAAATAATTTTTTTTTATTGAGAAGATGAGAACTCTGTTTATAAAAGTCAAAAGAGATTTTATTTGAAAATAAAATTCAAATACGATTTCAAATAAATTCATTCTTCACGCACAAGCATAAGCATGGCACGACATATGTTTTAATGTGATTTTCATCTCATACATTGTATTTATTTATCCAAACATGAGCACATATTTCGCTAAATAATTACTTAGCTCGAATTATACAATACGAGTTGAACAAGATAGATCGAATAAAATAATACAAAATGAATAAAATAATGTGTGCCTATACATGTGAGTGTGTGTATCTATATGAGTATGTAGTTACTTGCCCAATACTTCTCACACCATTCAATGAGACACTAGATGTCAAGTGAGAAATAAAATAATTAAGAGAGGGAGAAGAGAGTGAATGAGTTGTCATCTTCCTCACGAGAAATTCTTATATGGGTGTACATGTAGTACACCCATGTGCAACGAAAACTAATAATTGCACCTATACTCATTTGGTCTCTCCCTTTTGAATTGGCCAATGCACCTACACCCACTCAAGAAAGCCATCACTTCCGCCCTTTTTTATAACCCTAAAACTAGCAGCCCTTCCCACCACATTCACTCCAATAATTCATCTCCATCATCTTTCATTTTTTTCTCTCAAACTACAAGCTTCCATCTTCTTCATTTTCCATTTCCTTCCTCCACATCATTCCACCACCACCACCATTTCTACACCTTCTAAGAGAGCATAAGAAGATGGAGAGAAGCTCGACTAAGGAGCTAGATAGGCACGAAAGGAGAAAGACCGAAAATGAAAGAGAGAAAGGGGAAAAGCTAAGTATCATGCTTAATCTTCAATTTTATGCTTTCTTATTTAAATTTCTCCTAGAAAAAACACATTAGATGGTGTAGAAGTGTTTGCATGCAGGTTTTGAAGCATAATTGAGGTCAAAAGAGAGGCTTAGCTCTCAATTTTTCATGGAGTTTGATGATTCTTGCTTGATTTCTTGATATCTATGCATTTCTATGCCCTAGGTGTGTTCTAGACAAATTGCATGTTAAAATTTACTCTTAATTTGAGATATATGTTATAAGCATGATCTATGTGTAGATCTAGGGCTTATATGTTCCATTTATGATGTTTGAGATGCAAAGATGTTAGATCTCCAAGTATTAAAAAATTTCAGCATCCTCTCTTGAAGTTCGAAATATTGCAGAGGGTAAAACCCCTATCAAATTGTTAGATTCGAGCATGCAGCTCAAGCAAGTTGGCTAATTTATGTATAAGTTGATCAGACTGAAAAGTTGCAAGATGTGCTAACATAGAATGGAGTTTCTGTTCTTCAGTCTGAGCTAGAGTCTTGTGGAACAGGTTGGAACAGATTCGAAAGATTCTTTCCATACTTGAGCGGATTTTGCGGAGATCTTTTCCTTATCCAGTATTGACACGGAGAAGATCATATCTGGCAAAGATATTGTCTGTTCCACAAGATAAGCCTCCAAAGGAAGTTTCTATCTACAAGGAAACTAGGGCAAATCTTTGAAGATCTTATTTAGGGTTTCTCAAGACCTATATAAGTGCATTTCAACATCTTTTTGGAGGCTGCCAATGCCATAGCTATTTTCATTGTTCATAGCTAGTATACTTGCGTGAGTGAGTATTTTTCATATTGTACTTGAGAGTGTTATTTCATATAAAACACTTGATAGAGAGGTGAGCGTTGGGTTGCGACTCAAGCTTAGATTGTTCGAGTGCGTCTTGAACATTCGTTAGTTCACGTGGGTTGGAAAGTTTGTGAGTTAGGAGACTTCATATGGTTGACGAACTATATGTGTGAGAGTCTGTAACTACAACTTACAATAGTGGATTGATTCTCTCTTGGGCAGAAAGGCCCCCCCAGATGTAGGTTGATTAACCGAATTGGGTTACCACGTTTTGTGTGTTTTTGTATTAGCATACTTTTTACTTTCTGTGCTAATCTCTGTTCTAAGTTTTGTAGCAACAAAATTCAATTCATATTTGTTGGGTTAAATATTTCAATTGGTATCAGAGCGGTACACCGACTTCACAGGTGTTGATCCAGGGACAACCGCAAATCTCTGTTGCTGCATCTGACCCACAATGACTACTAATGGTCATGCTATGATGAAACCCCCATTGCTAGATGGGAAGAACTATGGCTACTGGAAAGTGAGAATCGTGTCTCACATAAGATCCATTGATGAAGCTGCATGGTACGCTGTAGAAGAAGAATGGAAACCTCCAGTCAAAGCAGATTCCACAGATCTCAAAATACGAAATGAGTGGAACGATGAAGATATCAAATGGTCAGGGATGAATCAAAAGGCCCTGAATGCAATTCAATCGGCTATGAGTGTTGAGATCTTTGCTTTAATCTCCACTTGCACATCTACCAAGAAAGCGTAGGACATTCTTGAGACAGCCTTCGAAGGAAACAAGAAGGTGAAAGGACAAAGGCTCCAACAACTGACCTCTCAGTTTGAAAATTTGAGAATGGAGGAGACTGAAAATATTGGTGAGTTTCAGTCAAGACTGCTAGCTCTTGCTAACGAAAGCTTTCATCTAGGAGAGGAGATCTCCAATGAGAAGCTTGTCAGGAAAGTTCTTCGATCCATTCCAAACAGATTTGATTATAAGGTGACTGCCATAGAGGAAGCTAAAGATGTCTCTGAACTCAAACTGGATGAGTTGATAAGCTCCCTAAGGACGTTTGAAATGGGAAAACAAAATGAGAGTTCTGAGAAAAGAAAGGGAGTTGCCTTTGCAGCTCATAACTGGAATCTTGATCCAGCTTCTGAGCCTTCAAGCAAAACCAGTGGAGATGAAGTTCTGGTTCTCCTCGTCAAAAATTATGACAAGATATTCAAAAGGCCCATGAAAAGGAGTTCCAGCAGCAATTCGTCCAGAAAGGAATCCTCCAACCCCTCCTCAAGAAATAAAGGGGTGAAATCACGCACTAAAAAATCTGGTCCTAAATGCTTCGAATGTGATGGTTATGGTCACTTCCAGAATGAATGTCCTTGCTTCTTCAAACGTGAAAACAGATCCTATGTCTCCATATATAGTGATGAAGAAAATGATGATAGTGGCAGCGAGGAAGAGTCAAATGTTGTAGCTCACATAGTAGTTTTATCTGAAGCTTCAGAACAATCTCCACCTGAGCCAGAAGAGGTGGATGAAGAAAGTGATGAAGAAAAAGTGGACAAGGATACTTTAGTAAAGATCTATGAAGATCTTAAAGCTAAATGTGAGAAGGTTGGAGGTGCCAACAAAGAACTCAATTCCAATATCAAGAAACTGGAAGAGGAAAACAAGATTGTCAAATCTCAGGTAGTTGATGTATGTCAAGAAAGGGATAAGTTAAAAGCTCTCAACAATACGTTGCTTCTGGAGAACTCAAAACTCAGAGAAGATAATGTGTTCAAAGCAAATGAACTCATTCATGTCAACAAGGTTGTTAGAATGATGACCAATAGTACTGCTCAACTTGATCAAATTCTTGAGGCTGGTCAACCAAATACGAGCAAAGCTGGCTTAGGTTATCAAGGGAGTAAGACGTGGAAACCAGTGAATACAGGAACCAAGACATCATTCGCTCCTGAGAGGGAAAAGCTAGCAGAAGGAACCTCTATCAACAAGAAGCAAGAGGGGGAGATTTCAAAACAAACTGTCAAAGAGAAACGTCGTAAAAAGCAACAACATTAGCGACTAGCTCGGAAACACACCACTGCTCCACAGAGACAGAGTCAAGTGTTCAACAATCAAGGATATAATGGTTATTACTCTCCAGTATGCCATTACTGTGAAAGACCAGGACATATCAGACCTAATTGCAGATTTTACATGGCAGATCGAAGAAGAACCATGAATCACAGCACCAGAAGGCCAGAAAACGGAAGAAATTACATAGCTTATGTATCTCTGATAGCTCTATGGGCAAGAGCTGATAATATATGTGATGCGTCCAAAAATACACATCATGAAAAATTCAGAACACATGAACAGGTGAAGAAAGATCTTAACCTGTTCGACAGCTTTTCTTCGCTCCAACAGCCGGAATCGTCTTCCCTGGAGGAATCTCGGCGTGACTCTGCAAGAAAAGGAGGGCCGGGGAGTTTTCCCGGCGAACCACCTCCGAAGATTAAGTCAGTGTTCTGAGCCCTTTTTGAGAGATGAATGTAACAGGAGAAATAGGTCTGAAGAAGAATTGTGTTTGTGTGTGTTAGATTTTTCAATATATACCCCTGTTTTCTTGTGAATGAAGTTGTATAACTATCAGCTCCTTTTTGCCTTTTACTTTACACGTTCCACTGTTCTATTGGCCATAGTATGACTGTACTTTCTGACAGTACCGCATAGTCATTAATTACGGTGCTGCGAGCTCGACAGGTCTTCGCCCGATAGAGAGCCCTAAGCGAGGGACCTCAGGCAGATATCTGACTAGATTTGAATGAGAGACCTCCCAACAGATCTCTGGGCTGAAATCGTTAGGAGAGATTTCAGCTCCCTTTATATGATCAGATCCTGGACATAACATTTCAGAAAGGTTATATGCAATATTCAGGTCTCCACGAGACCTGGATATTTTTGTCACTATCATCTACTCCCCCTACTCTGCATTTAGGAGGGTCTTCTTTTGAGAAATTCAGAGTAAAAGTCTTAATACAACTGACGTCGCAGGGGCCCACCTTTAAGGGCCTTGTCTTTCTTTGTAAGCACTTAATCACTTCAATTTTTCAAATCAGGTCTCTGAGGGCCATTATTTTATTAAATGACAAATTGGGGGGAAAACTCTGCAACTTCCCTACTTTATTCAATCGTTCTCTTTCTCTCTCTCGTATCAGGGTTTTACCTTTATCCTCTTTTACTTTAGTCATTTCTTCCAATTTTTTACCGCAATCTCATCATGGCGCAAACTTCTTCTCATTCTGAGGAGCACACCACTTCCGATCACCACGAGCATCGGGGGTCTAACATTCAACCTCCGCCCTCCTCACCTGAAGATTCTCAGTCAAATACCTCCGCCTGCACCCAGGTTAAAAGGAAGAAACTTGGCTCTCGCCGTTCCCGGCGGATAGCCGTTCAAACTCCTTCTAGCCCGGCTCCCTCTTCTAATCCGGACGAGGTTATCGTTCTGACCGAGAGTTCACCCCCATCTGGTCAGGGAGTCAAGGAAACAGATTCGTCGCTTCTTTCTGCGGGCATTTCTGCACCCCCGGCTATGGCTCCGGACGCCATATCAGGTTAATCCTCTCTGACTCCTACAGAATTATCATTAGTGAAGTCGATGTTAAACTGTGACGAGTTTTTTGATATTAGTATGCCGGAGGAGTATGACCGCCCTCAACTTTTAGACTATCCCTCGGTAGCATTTTGGTACCATCAAATAGAGTCAGGCTTAAGGTTTTCCCTTCCCGACTTTGTGACTCAAGTTTGTGACCTATATGGTCTTTGGCCCAATCAACTTCACCCTTCCTTTATCAAAATTCTGTTAACTTTCTTTATTCTACTTCGTAGTAATGGGGGAGTTCCTACCCCTTCTCTTTTTCAAACGGTATACGATGTGAAACTCCATGGTGTCTTTTACTACGCCAGCGCCTGGCCCAAGGGTCCTGCCCAGTACATTTTTGTACCCCGTACAGCGGGTAAAGAGTGGAAGGATAAATACTTCATTGTTACTCCCAAGCAGGGTTATTGGCCTTTTGTTTATCCCCAATGGCAAACACTTCATTTGAAGCGACCCCGCCCTGCTGTCGCGAGCATCTCCGATATCAACCTCAAAGTATTATCACTATTGTCCCGAAGGGCACGGCTCGAGCCTTTTCCATTCAATTCTCTACTGTCTGATCCTAGTGTGCTTTCTTTCTTTGGGCTAGCACCTCGAGGAGATTACTCTTTCTCCATGGAGGGTGGGTTTCAACTTTCTTCTCATCTCTTCCTCTTTTATTTCTCAAGTCTTCCTAATATGCGTTTCATTCTTCACATCCTTTTTGGTGTAGGGACAAGCTGGATTCAGGATGTAAAGCTTCCTGATGACAAGGACTTTGACTTTACTATTCTATTGGAAGAGCAGGCTCGTCTGGAATCTCAGGCACATGATACTCCACATCTCGCCACTTCCTTTCCCTTGTCTGCTGCAGCCCCTACACGGCCACAGCCCACCCCTAGTACTGCTTCAGGGGCCGTTATCAAGCCCACAGCTATCAAGTCACTCGACTTAAGTGTCTCTTTCCAGGATTCCAGCAAGAAGGTGAACAAGACTGTTCCGAGTGTACCTCCCTCTTCCTCTCTCAAAGGGAAATCTCAACTGGACACCTCAACCAACCTCAAGAGGCCTCCTCTCTCTCTGCCCCCAATTGGTGCTACCAAAAAGTCTAAGCATACTCCTTTACCCAACAGCTTCCCTCCGAAGAGTACTGATCCTTCAGGATATGCTTTCAGAGGCCAGACCTCCAGCTCGCTTCGCAAGTTTCCTCCTCCTGAGTGTCTTTCGTTACTAACAGCCATCCCTCTTTCAGACGAAGAGGTTGAGACCAGCTCTCCCTCTCTACGTCAGCTTCAAGAGGAGAGTGCCTATGATTTGGTGCAGGTATCATCAGTATTATACCCTTGCTTTCACCAGTTATTTTATCTCCAAACACCATCACAGCTTGGCTTTCATCTGTCTAATGTTTTTCTTTCTTTCTTCTTTTTTTCTTTTTTTTAATAACATCGCAGCTGATCAGCTCTCATGGACGCTTATTACAATTTCGAAATGCTGCTCATGAGAAGGAGATGGCGAAACTCAGGGAGGCGTTGGTGGCTAGTCAAGCACAGCTACAAGAGCTGACCACAGCGAATGAGGATCTGCAGCATCAGAACCGCGAGATCTTAGACACCAGCAGTAGACTTTCTCTAGCCAATGATGATTTGAAGAGGAGGAATCATGAGCTTCTCATGTCTCATGAGAAGGTGTCTGCTTTATCCGAAGAAAATGCATCTCTCAGCAGAGCTAACACCGATCTCTGCAATCACCTTTTCCAAGTTAGCAAGGAACTTGAGAGGCCAGGAATCTTCTTCAAGCCTCCAATCTTTCTTATCAGTCGGGCTATACTGAAGGAGTTCACCATTGTCGCCAATATATCCTCCGCACTTCCTTGGGTCAGCAGGCTTTACAAATCCTTCACCAAGGGCTTTTAGAGTCTTTCCAAGCCTCTTCTGAATATCTAATGTCCATTCGACAAGACATCGCATTCCTTGCAAAGAGGTGTGGCATGACGGTGTTAGCTAAAGCCCACAACTTGGGTCTTACTGAGCCCATAGATGTAGATCAGATCGTGAAGCGCCTTCCTCCACCACCCTTCTTCCAGGGTGTTTCTCCTGCTCCCGTAGGGACAGCTTGGTGGCTTCTCGTTATGCAGAAAGCATTTGAGGCCCTCATCGCACCCTGTGACCTGCAGGCAGTCTTTTTTGATCCACGTGAGCTCATCTACGACTTCTTTCCACAAGACTTCTTCCCAACTGTCAAGCTGTCAGGTATCTCCTGTTCAATCTTACTTCCCTGTATTTTATCTTTAAGCCTGTTGCTTTAATATTTCATTTCCTTAATTAATTCATTTCCTATTTCTTTCTTTTAGATGTGCTTGCAACTGGTAGGACTCCACAGGTCCTTGGCGGTGAATCAGGAGAGCTGGAGAATGCTCCCGAGGGTGAGTCTGCTGATGCTGCGAGAGCTGACCCTGATGATGGCTCTACCAATTTCCTAACTTAGTTGTTATGTAACTCATGCTTCGAACAACACTTTTATTTGTTTTTGTACTGAAACAATTTCCTTTTGTGTTTTGGGGTTTGAACGATTTCAGCACTCTTATTTGCTTTGCCAGCACTGTATTCCCTGCTCAGCAGGTTAATATATTGTGTCTATTTTGCTATTGTTCATCTACATATTTCCTTCATATTGCATTTTCATGGGGTATTGTGGGTCCCCCCTAGGGGTGTAAGGTACACCCCTACTCCCCTTACTCTAGATGGTTTCATCTCATTACTAAAAACCATTTAGAGTAAGTACTTCACTTCATCTTGCTATGTGATGTAATTACTGTTTCGTTACGATTTCACAATTTTGTTTATCATGCTACGACAATACATGCGCACAAACGCAAATTAAAGAAACAAAACTTCTCAGCCTTTATTTATTTGCGACAAGTTCTCTTCGTGCCCTTATAGGAATACTTGTCTAGCTAAGCAAGCATCCTATCAAAAAAGGTGGGAATGAGACCTGTCACGTAGATCTCCTCCCGTCTTAAAAAGCAAAAATTTTCCATAACATATTTCTATGCATAGTACTTCTTCAGGTTGCTGACATTCCACGACCTTGGTTCCACGTATCCTTCATGTGTGTTAAGCTTATATGCTCCACCGGGGAGCACTTTGGTGACCACAAAGGGCCCCTCCCAATTTGGTTCAAACTTTCTCACCGGGTCCATCACATCAACCCTCTTAAGCACCAGGTCTCTTTCCCGAAACCTCCTGGTTTTTACCTTTGGATCATACGCAGCTTTCACGCGGGCCTTGTAGATCAGAGCTCGCTGGTGTGCTTCTTCACGTACCTCATCAACCAGGTCCAAGCTTTTAGCCCTCAGCTCTTTGTTCAGGTCTTCATTGTAAGACAAGATTCTATTTGTTGGAATCTTTACTTCCATTGGCATAACGACATCAGCACCATACACCAAACAGAAAGGGGATTGCCCTGTGGCCGTTTTCTGTCCGGTTCTATACGCCCATAACACTGAGCTTAGCTCTTCTACCCATAGAGATCTCTCTTTTTCTAGTCTTGCCTTTATGCCATTCACTATGGTTCGATTAGTGACCTCAACTTGCCCACAAGTTTCGGGGTGAGCAACAGCAGTGAATCTCTGCTCGATTCCTCTAGCTTTGCACCAAGCATGAGTAGTTTTTCCAAAGAATTGCGTCCCGTTATCGAAAATCAGCACTCTGGGTAAGCCATACCTGCAGCAAATGTTTTTCCATATGAACTTTATAATATTTTCCTCCGTTACTGAAGATAGGGGCTCAGCTTCAACCCACTTGCTAAAGTAGTCCACCGCTACAATAATGTGGCATTTCTTCCCTGCTGCCATGGGAAGCTTGCCGACAAGATCTATACCCCATTTATCAAACGGGCATTCTGCGTATTGGATTTCCAGCTCTTCTGCGGGCCTATGGATCAATGGGCCATGCTTCTGGCATCTGTCACATTTTTTTACAAAGGCCTCAGCATCCTTCTTCAAAGAGGGCCAATAGTATCCAGCTCTCAGCACTCGCCGGATCAGGTCTCTGAATCCTGTATGACATCCCGCTATTCCTTGATGTGCTTCTTTAATTATCCGCAGGCCCTCTGCCTTTGTTACACACCTAAGCAAAGATTGTGAGTAAGCCTTCCTGAACAGGTGTCCTCCTACCAAACAGTACCTGGCATAGATTCTCTTCTTATCTCTTTTCTCGCCTTCTAACACTTTCCCTGTTCTTAGGAAATGTAGAATAGGCATTCTCCAGTCGCTTCTCTCATCTATTTCATGAACACTCTCTTCTATGTGACTGTTTGTCATTTTCAACAATGTCACTTTTTCAGGAGCCAGCATATTCAGAGAGCTGGCCAACCTTGCAAGGCGATCTGCCTGCACGTTGAGGTCTCGAGGTATCTGTTTCACCTCTAGATGCTGGAATTGCTTACTCAGGTCTCTGATCTGCTCCACATACCTGATCATTCTTTCCTCTTTGATCTCATAATTTCCTGAGACCTGCTGGACCACTAGCTGGGAATCAGAGTGGATGACCACCTTCTGGGCTCCCAATTCAGCTGCCATCTCCAGCCTTCTAACGAACACTTCGTACTCAGCTTCGTTGTTAGAAACTTTAAATTCAAACTTCATCGCAAAGCTAAGTTCGTCCTGATCCGGTGTTATTACAACGATTCCAGCACCATAACCTTCCATTGTCACCGACCCATCAACAAAGACTTTCCATTCAGGCCATTGCATGGACTGAGTAGTTTCCTGAATAAAATCTGCCAGGGCTTGCGCCTTAACGGCTGTGCGTGGCTCAAATTCCACTTCGTACTCCCCCAGCTCAATACTCCACTTCACCATCCTCCCTGAGAGATCTGGTTTGCTCAATATCTGTTTGAAGGGAAAATTAGTTTTTACCACCACCTTGTGGGCTAGGAAGTATAATCTCAACCTCCTTGCTGCTGTCATTACAGCTAAAGCAGCTCTCTCCACTTCTGAGTATCTGTACTCAGCTCCTTGCAAAGCTTTGCTGATGTAGTAAATGGGCTTCTGTACGGAGCTCTCCTCCTTTATGAGGACTGCACTCAAAGAATGATCTCCAACAGATATGTACAGGTACAGAGTTTCCCCCGGGGTAGGCTTAGTTAATACAGGCAAACTTGCTAAATGAGCTTTCAGCTCTTCAAATGCTTTCTGGTAGCTCTCACTCCACTCAAATTTGCTAGCCTTCTTCAACACTTTGAAGAACAGATAACTTCTCTCCGCCGAAGTAGATATGAAACGGCTAAGTGCAGTGATTCTTCCATTCAGCCGTTGCACCTCCCTCACATTGGTGGGAGCGGCCATTTCCAGTACAGCTCGTACTTTATCTTGATTCACTTCAATTCCTCTAGGAGTCACCATATACCCCAAGAATTTCCCTGACCTGACCCCGAATGTGCACTTTGCCGGGTTTAGGCGCAGATCATACTTTCTTACCACCGTCAGGACCTCCTCCAGGTCTCTAGCATGGTGGTCTGCTTTCAAATTCTTCACAAGTATATCGTCTACATATACCTCCAGGATTCTCCCTATCTGGTCCTCGAATATCGCATCCATCATTCTCTGATAAGTAGCTCCGGCATTTTTCAGGCCAAAAGGCATTCTTATATAAGCGAACGTGCCACATATGGTTACAAAAGCTGTCTTTACCACGTCCTCAGGGGCCATCTGTATCTGATGATACCCCTGGTAAGCGTCAAGCATGGATAATAACTCACATCCCAAAGTTGAATCAACCAACTGATCGATACAAGGCAATGGGTAGTGGTCTTTTAGGCATGCCTTATTCAGGTCTCTGAAATCTATACACATCCTCCAGCTGCCATTGCTTTTAGCTGCCATTACTGCATTTGACAACCATTCAGAGTACTGAATTCTAACAATATGACCAGCATCTAACAGCTGTCTGATCTCCTCTCTGATTACCTTCTCTTTCTCCAGCCCGAAGGACCTCTTTTTCTGTCTTACTGGTTTTTTTTTGGGGTCCACATTCAAATAATGTAGAGCTACAGCTGGGTCTACCCCTTTCATGTCCTCTGGACTGAATGCGAACAGATCTGCATTCTTCCGCAGGCATCTAATTATCGCCTCTCTTTGTTCCTCAGTCATTTGCTTTCCCATCTTCGTGGTAAAGCCTGTTTTTTCTGGAAACAGTTCTATCATCATCAGGTCTTCTTCGACTGGCTGCATTTTCAGCTCTAGGTCTTCATCCATACTTTTCACCTTTGCACTTTCGCTTTGCAGTGGGCGTTCCACCAACGGAACTCCTTTCACGTTTCGTTTGGCATGCTTTATGGATTTTACATAAGATTCTTTCGACACTTCTTGGTCACCTGAGACCTCACCTACCAGTCCTTCTCTGAGAGCTGGGAATTTCATTTTCATGTGGTAGGTGGAGACCACCACCTGGAAATCATTCAAAGCAGGTCTTCCCAATATTACGTTGTATGCTGACGGCGTATCCACCACTAGAAACTTCACCATACGAGTATTTGAGGTCTCACCACTACCCAGTGTTACCTGAAGGGTCACCTCTCCCTTGGGCTGTATCTCTCCCCTAGCGAAACCGTACAAAGCTGTGTTCACTGGCACTAAATCAACGTTAATTTTCATCTTCTGAAAACAATCCCAGAAGAGCACATTCGCTGCGCTTCCTGTATCCACAAAGATTCGTGCCACCCTCCAATTAGCAATACCAGCACCAATTACCAGCGTATCATTATGAGGTGCTGCGCCTACCAGGTCTTTGGGACCAAAACTCACGCATACATCTGGGTTCATTTCCTCTCCTGGAAACGAATCTACCACATCAATCTCCATGCCAATTGTCTCCGCTAACTGCTGAACCTCTTCGTTCACTTGGGCCCTTGCAGCCCTGACATGAGCTTTACACGCTCGACCAGAATCTCCATTAATGTTTCCTCCCATTATCATGCTAATGTTTCCTCTTTTTGGGGGAGGATCTTCTCGTCGCGGAGGGGTCCTCTCCCTGTGGTCAAGTTTCTTCTGTTCCGGCTCTTTTCTTTTGTAGCCCTTTTCCTTTTCTTTTTTGACAAATTGAAGCAAGGTATCATCCTTCTTCAACAGCCGCTCGATAGCATCCTTCAGATGCCTACAAGAGTCAGTATCATGACCATAGTCATTGTGATACTTGCAAAACAGCTCAGATCTCGGGTTATGCGTGCTGGGGTATCTGAAGTGAGGAGACTTAGCAGCCGCTTCCATAACCTCTACCAGAGATGCATTGAGAGGCGTATATTGATCAAACCGTTCAGGAGCTTTCTTCGGCCTTTGCCCCCCTCTGTCTTTCTCAGCTCTCGCTGCTGAGGATGACCTTCTTTCTGAGGTCTCTTGCTTAGGTCTGAGAGATTCCTCTTTAGCTTTTCTAGCTTCCTGAGCCTCTTCTAGGTTAACATATTTATCTGCCCTATGCAGCAGTTCCTCGAAATTCAATGGAGGTTTCTTGTTCAATGAATCAAAGAACAACCCTAGAGATAAGCCCTGTATTAAGGCCTGCACCTTCACATCGTTAGAAGCTAGTGGTACTTGTAACGCTTCAACGTGAAACGCCCCACATATTGGCGCAAACTCTCTGAAGGTTTCTGTCTCAAAGCCATGAGCGAGGAGGAGGTCTTAACATGCCTTCTCGCGCTGGCAAACTGATGTAAGAACATAGATTTGAACTCAGCAAATGAACATATGCTATTAGGTGGTAGCTGAGAGAACCATTGTTGAGCTATTTTTAACAAGGTTGTGAGGAAAACCCTACATTTCACTCCTTCTGTGTACTGGTGGAGCATTGCTCCATTCTCAAACCTCATTATGTGCTCATATGGGTCAGTGGAACCATCATATTCCAATGTCAATGTCTTAAACTTTGGAGGCAGCTGATCTTCTCTGATATCTCTCGAGAAAGGGGATTGGCTGTTAGTAGTCTTAACAGGCTTCTTAGGAGGTTTCTTGGGCGAAGAGGCTTTCTTCTGAAGGTCTCTTAACTGCTGCTTGAGAGCTGCAATTTCAGCAGCAACTCCCTCATCTTGAGATCTCGCAACTTGTGCATAATCCTCTGCAAATTTCATTGCAATAATGAGTAACCATAATTTCATTAGTGAATAAACCACTTTAGAAATGTTATCAATATCTGATTTCTCCATTCAATTACTAACCGTTTTCTGATTCAGTTTGAGGGCTCTCATCCCCATCACTTTCATACTGACCTTCCTCCTCAGGTCCCCCCTGTCAAGGGAAAGAGTACCATTCAGGACATGAGCATTTACTTTTACGTTAACGTAATTTAAACCATTTCAGTGGTATCTCATCACTATCAAAACCTTGTAAGGCTCATCAGTACCTTCTTAGTTTTACCTTTTGCCATATTGGCTGACTTTTTGCTTTGGTCTTCCAGCAGGTCCAAAGCCTTAGACACAACTTGCTTCACCGTGGCATTGAGCTGATCCATGGACACAGCATAGGTGACATGCTGTTGTGCAGGCATTTGAGGTTCATCTCTCATAACCTCTGAGCCCTTGCGGCCCTCTCCCTCTTTTCGAGGGCTGGTCGATTTGGAAGCCCCTTCCTTCTGAGGGGTAGTTATCTTTGGTGGGGCCTCTTTCAGCACATTCTGGTTCTCCTCCTCAGTATGTTCTTCTGAGGAGCTATCATCGCGCACCACTCCTTTAGGTGGTGATTCTCGGTCTCGGACCGATGTATTCTCCATGCTTAAATCTGCATTTCAGAATTTTCAGCTATTAGTCAAAAGATAGCCCTAGGACCATCGTCAGATCTCAGGAGACCGTTATCAGGTCTGCAATACCCCTCTTGAGGGACCGTTATCAGGTCTCGAGGGTGTGTCTCAAGGAATTCAGGGAATATGTTGCATCATACCCCCTTTCCATACACATTCATACCTAAACTCTGTTGGGTTTTTATGAGACTTGCTCTGAAGTCTTCATACTTCCATCCACTCTATCCCCTCATATCGTGAGGATTTATGGGATTTATTTTTCGACATTAGATATTTTCGGACAATTCTTCCATACAATCAGAAAATTTTACTTACTGTTTGTCTCATTACCAGCTTCAAACTATACTATGAAACGAGAATTCTTACGAAAACGCAGAAAACCAACAAGTTCCAGAGATTACAACGAGATTCATGAGAAGGTTTAAAATACGACAATTCTGAAATCACTCAACTCGTTTACTTTCAAACATGACAAAAATTTCTGCAAATAAGAATACAAATTGCTAAAAGTACTCAGACCCATCTTCTCTGCACTTTTCTTTTCAAGTTTAAACTCAAACTCAACATTACTAAACAGACACGTAAAAAGAGTTTTGGAACAAAATTTCGAGACAAAACTCCGTTCCCACAGACGGCGCCAGATGATGCGTCCAAAATACACATCATGAAAAAGTCAGAACACATGAATAGGTGAAGAAAGATCTTAACCTGTTCGACAGCTTTTCTTCGCTCCAACAGCCGGAATCGTCTTCCCTGGAGGAATCTCGGCGTGAGTCTGCAAAAAAAGGAGGGCCGGGGAGTTTTCCCAGCGAACCACCTCCGAAGATTAAGTAAGTGTTCTGAGCCCTTTTTGAGAGATGAATGTAACAGGAGAAATAGGTCTGAAGAAGAATTGTGTTTGTGTGTGTTAGATTTTTCAATATATACCCCTGTTTTCTTGTGAATGAAGTTGTATAACTATCAGCTCATTTTTGCCTTTTACTTTACACGTTCCACTGTTCTATTGGCCATAGTATGACTGTACTTTCTGACAGTACCGCATAGTCATTAATTACGGTGCTGCGAGCTCGACAGGTCTTCGCCCGATAGAGAGCCCTAAGCGAGGGACCTCAGGCAGATATCTGACTAGATTTGAATGAGAGACCTCCCAACAGATCTCTGGGCTGAAATCCTTAGGAGAGATCTCAGCTCCCTTTATATGATCAGATCCTGGACATAACATTTCAGAAAGGTTATATGCAATATTCAGGTCTCCACGAGACCTGGATATTTTTGTCACTATCAATATAGTACATGGACAGTGCATGTTCATGGCATATGACTGGAAACCCAAAGTTCTTGAAGGAAGTTAAGAAGAGTCTTAATGATACCGTGACTTTTGGTGATGGATCACAACTAAACATCATTGGCAGAAGAACGCTAGATGTTCCAAGTTTTCCTCCCTTGAAGGATGTATTACTGGTGGACAGAATGAAGGCCAATTTGATAAGCATCGGGCAACTATGTGATCAAGACTTGGATGTGAGATTCACCTCTTCTCACTGTATTGTCACGAAGAATGGAGAGAATTATTTGATCGGGGATAGATCAACGGATCGATGTTATCTCGCCAGAGTTCAGTTAGTGTGTCTCCATGCCAGCTCATCCGTCACAGAAATTTGGCATCAGAAATTGGGACACTCCAGCTTTAGAAATATAAAGAAACTGATTAAAGTCGAAACTGCAAGAGATCTTCCATCCATGCAGATTTTTGAAGGAAATGTATGTGGTCCATGTCAAGTTGGAAAACAAGTGCATATCGGTCATAAAAAGGTGCAAAGTATTACTACTTCCAAAGTTATGGATTTAATGCACATGGATCTCATGGGTCCCATGCCAACTGAAAGTATAGCCAAAAAGAAGTATATTCTAGTTTGTGTGGATGATTTTTCAAGATTTACTTGGGTCGAATTCCTGCGTGATAATAGCGAGGCATTTGATTATTTTAAAGTCCTCTGCTTAAAATTAGAAGTAGAAAAAGAAACTCCTTTAAAGCGCATAAGAAGTGATCATGGAAAGGAGTTTGAAAAGGGACCTTTCGAGGAATTCTGCAATGAAAAGGGAATTGTTCATGAATTCTCTGCCCCCATAACTCCACAACAAAATGGAGTTGTAGAAAGGAAGAATCGCACACTTCAAGAGATGATGCGAACGATGATGAGTGCTCAAGACATTGCTGAATGGTTTTGGGCTAAGGCAATGAATACAGCCTGCTACATTATAAATAGAGTCTATATTCGACCCAAGACGGACAAGGCTGCCTATGAATTATGGAAAGGCAAAAAACCCAGTTTCAAGCATTTTCATATCTTTGGAACGATTTGCTACGTTCTAAATGACAGGATTCAAAGAAAGAAGCTTGATGATAAAGGAGTTGAGGCAATCTTCTTGGGGTATTCTAGAAATATCAGGGCTTTCAGAGTATTCAACAAAACCACAAAGACCGTGATGGAGTCGATTAATGTTGTATTCACTGATGATAATGTTATGTCTGCAGAACAGGATGAAGACGATCAGCTGGAGTCATCCGTGCCACTTACTGAGCCAGATACATGTAATAATCTGGAGTAATCTGATCCATCTGTAGCAGCAGCTGAGGAAGGGAATTCAAATCCACAACATGCCTCAGATGATTCCAATCAAGGTAGTGCTCCTGTCTCTTCGACACAGAATGCTATTGTTCCCCTCACTCCGTCGAGAAAAGTCTCAAAGGATCACTCCATCTCCAATGTTCTTGGTGATCCTAGAGGTGGACGAATGACACGCAATGTTAAACGAGATTATGCTAAAATTGTGGCCAATCTCGCCTATGTTTGTTATGCTTCGACTATTCTTCCAAAAAATGTCAAGGAAGCCTTGCAGATTGAAGAATAGATCGCATCTATGCAAGAAGAACTTATTCAGTTTGTTCGATGCAATGTGTGGGAATTGGTCCCTCGTCCCATTGATGTGCTGGTTATTGGGACCAAGTGGATATTTCGCAACGAAGCCAATGAAGAAGATGTGATTACTCGGAACAAATCACGTCTTGTGGCTCAGGGATACTCACAGGAAGAAGGCATTGATTTCGAAGATTCATTTGCTCCTGTGACAACATTAGAAGCTGTCAGATTACTATTGGGTATGGCCTGCTGTTTAAACTTCAAACTGTATCAAATGGATGTTAAGAGTGCATTTCTCAATAGCATTCTTCATGAAGACGTGTATATGGAGCAACCACGAGGGTTTATTGATCCCAACCATCCTGACCATGTATATAAGCTCAACAAAGCTTTATATGGCCTCAAGCAAGCTCCAAGGGCGTGGTATGAGACCCTGTCCAAATATCTCATATCCAAATGACATCATATTTGGGTCTGTGTCACAAGAACTGATCTAGGAATTTGTGGATCACATGACCAATGAATTTGATATGAGCTTATTTTCCGAATTGCATTATTTTCTGGGACTTCAAATTAAACAATCCTAGAAGGGGATATTTATATCTCAATCGAAGTATGCCAGAGGTTTGGTCAAAAAATTTGGCCTTGAGAATGCTAAGATTCGAAGGACACCAATGGGGACTTCAGTCAAATTAAGCAAAGATAAGGATGCAACATCAGTAGATCAATCCTTATATAGAAGCATGATTGGCAGTCTACTGTACCTAACTGCAAGTAGACCGGACATCAGTTACAGTGTTGGTGTCTGTGCCAGATTTCAAGCTGATCCAAAGGAGAGTCACTTGGCCGCTGTAAAAAGTATTATCAAGTATGTGAAGGGCACGAGTGATTATGGTACCTGGTATGCAAAGGACAGTACTCCGTCTCTTGTTGGGTTTAGTGATGCAGATTGGGCAGGTAGTCCTGATGATAGAAAGAGCACATCGGGAGGATGCTTCTTCTTGGACAACAATCTTGTTGGATGGCACAACAAGAAACAAGTGAGCATCTCACTGTCCTCAACCGAAGCAGAGTATATTGCAGCTGGATCAGCATGTACTCACAGATGCTGGAAGATTATGGAATTGAAGCAAAGGGATTCACTCTCTACTGTGATAACAAGAGTGCCGTTGACATATCTAAGAACCCAGTCCACCATTCTAAGACCAAACATATAGACATTCGTCATCATTTCATAAGAGAGTTGGTTGAAGACAAAACTCTTAATTTAGAGTTTGTAACTACGGAGA
Organism: Schizonepeta tenuifolia; assembly: GCA_029490685.1. NCBI lineage: Eukaryota > Viridiplantae > Streptophyta > Magnoliopsida > Lamiales > Lamiaceae > Schizonepeta > Schizonepeta tenuifolia. The sequence continues at coordinate 95,530,772 of CM055956.1, forward strand.
AATAATTGGCCGATGTATTTACTAAGGCTCTAGATGGTTCATAGTTTGAATCATTAAGAATGGTCTTGGAAATTTGTTCCCTCTGATTTATTTTCAGAGGGAGACCCTCCGCTTGGGGTTCTGGATGGCAAGCATGGTTTAGGATGAATTTCTTTGGTTTTTCTGGTTTTTCTCTATTCACTTTGGAATTCTGTTATTGAATCTGTGCTAGATTATGAAGCTCAGTGTGTGGATCAGAAATTCAAATCTGGGCAATAGTATGATAGCCTCATAAAGCTGCAACGGTCATTTCATGCAGAGCCTCTGCGTATTCCGGCTCTCTATTCTGCAATATTGAATTTTTCCGGCCGTTGTAATATATTTGAATTCAAATAATGATGTTTATCCCATTCCTATTTTCCAGGGATTTGATTTTATCCCTTAAGAGAGAAGATATATCCTTCCATATATATATTTCCAAGTCGGCTTATTTGAGGGTTTTTATATCTTCTTCAAAACCCTAACTGTTGTAATTCCTTTCCAGTCGTCTTTCTCTCTTGTGATAATCTATCCATGGCATCTCAACGATCATCGCAGTCTCTAGCCTCTCAACAATTCTCCGATGACTCCCATGGTGGAGACACGTTCGTTCTCGATCTTGGACCACCTCCCGCTTCTCATCCAAAGCCAAGGAGGAAATTGGTGCTTTATGATGAAACTCCGAAAGTTTCACCGGAACCTTCTCCGGTGAAAACACTGTCGCTCACGGTGGCTGCCGACTCGGAGGAAGAAGCAGAGACGGTGGGAGAAGAGACCTTGAACTCTCCTCTTATTAAATTCAAGGAAAGAGCAATCGCGAAAGACAAAGCAAGGAGGACTCGATGTGGTGATACTCCCTAGCCCACGCCTCGAAAGGAAGGATCCTTATTCCGAAAACCCGCCGCATCCGCTGGCGGGTTGCAAAAAGAAACGTCCTCTGTCAATAAGGATGGAATAGATCAAGAGAAGGAGCCTCAGAAATATGATGCTGATCAACAGAGGAATGTCTCTGTTTCTGCTGCTGCTGCTGCGAAGAAGAAGGCAGCCAAAACTGCTGAGGCAAAGAAGAAGGCAGTTGTAAATGTTGCCCCTAAGAAGAAACCTGCAAAGGAAGGCAAAAAGAAAAAAGCCCACCAAGGAAGCAGAGAAGAAGAAGATGGCTGAAAAGCTAACGAAGAAGACGACGGCCAAGGAGACCGCACAAAAGAAAAGGGGAGTTGCTCCGCCACCTTTGACCATCAATAAGCCCAACCCTGCCATGCATACTCGAGCTTAGTTGAGGAACAGGAGGAAGAAGCTGCTGCAGCCATGGGAAAAGGCAAAGAGAAGATGTATGAGGTCCAAGCTAAAAGGAAGAGAGGACACGAGCCAGCATTCAAAGAGCCCATTGATATTGACTCTGGTTCTACAATGCATTCCATAGCGATGCTGGGAACTCGAGGCACGACTCTCCCAAGTCTGCTGGAGAGGCTTCCAAAGCTCCAAGAACTCGCAATCCTATCGTGGTGGATGCCCTGAAATTCAAATCTGATGAGCACCAAGAGAGATGGGGCACGGTGCTGCAAAAGAAGTTTGTTGTGGAGAAATTTGTGAAGCCTCAATCTTTGGAGGCTACTGGATTGCTGAAGTTGCTTAAGGATGCAAGGTGGGATCAGACTATCCTTCCAGTGCGACGGTTCATGCCATCAATCGTCTTGTAGTTCTATTGCAATCTCTCCAAGAGCATCAAGAATCCCACCTCCAGTAAATGCTTCAAAGCTTATGTGAGAGGTCAATACATTGATTTTTCTCCGGGTATTATAAATGCTTTTGTGAATCGTGATGACTATGATGATGAGGATGTGGAAATTTCTATTGATGAGGTTGCTAAGGGTTTGACTGGTGGGTTTTATCGTCGATGGCCTACCAATAGTGATAGCATAAGTGGGATTCATCTCACTATGAAATTTGCTGTGTAGCATAAGATTGATGTGTTCAATTGGCTTCCCTCCGGTCATACTTCTACGGTAGGAAAACATATTGCTACAATTCTGTACAAGATTGGGCAGTTCAAGAATTTCAATTTCGGAAAAATTATGTTTGAACATGTGACAAACCATGCGGAGGAGTTGGAGAAAGAAAGATGCTTGGGATATCCGAGCTTGATCTTTGGGATAATTCAATCCCAAATGTCTGAGGTGGTTCGTGATGGTGATATCTGGGCCAAGGATCTAAGCCCCTTTATCTTCAACAACAAGTTGTTCAATGAGGTGCATCACTTTCGTGATATTGAAGGTCAAGTCCAGAAGCTGAAGACTCGATACAAGGCAACTGTGCCAATTACTGAGCTTCCCCCTGCTCGAGTACATGCCTTGTCTGCCAGAATGCATCGTGAACTGACCAGAGAACACAGGTCTTTGGACAAGATCATCAAGTCTCTTCATATGAGACAAGCCTCCATAGCATCACTACTATATGATGCTTCTGCTCCTGTTTCTGAGGTTGGTGAGCCTTCTGGAACGAAGTTTGCTGAGGCTGAGCAAGAATTTGACCCTCATGCTCAGTTTGATGATGAGCTTGAGAAAATGTAGAAAGAAGTGGAGGATTTTGATGATTGAGCAGAAGAAGAAGAGGTTGAAGAAGAGGATGAAGAGGAAGAAGATGAGGAAGAAGACGAGGAAGAAGACTCAGCTGCTAATAGCTTGGAGCGCAATGCAAAGCGTCACAAGAAGGATAGATCCAAATCTCCCTCTATTTAGCTACTCCTGTTGATCATCTATCCTTCCTTTTGTCATTTTGGCATTCATGTGAGACAAAAAGGGGGAGTAGTAGCTGTCATCTTTTTGCTTTCTCTGGATTTCTGTTTTTGGTTTTCTGGATTTCTATGATATCAATATGTTCGTTTCCGCTGGTATAAGAAGTTTCTATCTCCTTTAATGAAATGAAGTTATTTTGAAGTTTCCTATTGTTTGCGTTAAGGGAGTTAATTTCCAAGCAATTCCCCAAGTTCAGTTTAAGGGGGAGTTAGGTTTTTGGAAGCTAGTTCGTAGTCCCAAGGTTAGTTTAAGGGGGAGCTTCCACACCATCTTCATTTGTGCTTGTTCTGTTTGATGCTAAGCTTGAAGATGATTAATACTCTGATTTTTATTGAATGCTTGGATTATGGTTTTATCTACATAAATGCCAAAGGGGAAGATTGTTAGATTCGAGCATGCAGCTCAATCAAGTTGGCTAATTTATGTATAAGTTGATCAGACTGAAAAGTTGCAAGATGTGCTAACACAGAATGGAGTTTCTATTCTTCAGTCTGAGCTAGAGTCTTGTGGAACAGGTTGGAACAGATTCGAAAGATTCTTTCCATACTTGAGCGAATTTTGCGGAGATCTTTTCCTTATCCAGTATTGACGCGGAGAAGATCATATCTGGCGAAGATATTGTCTATTCCACAAGATAAGCCTCCAAAGGAAGTTTCTACCTACAAGGAAACTAGGGAAAATCTTTGAAGATCTTATTTAGGGTTTCGCAAGACCTATATAAGTGCATTTCAACATCTTTTTGGAGGCTGCCGATGCCATAGCTATTTTCATTGTTCATAGCTAGTATACTTGCGTGAGTGAGTATTTTTCATATTGTACTTGAGAGTGTTATTTCATATAAAACACTTGATAGAGAGGTGAGCGTTGGGTTGTGACTCAAGCTTAGATTGTTCGAGTGCGTCTTGAACATTCGTTAGTTCACGTGGGTTGGGAAGTTTGTGAGTTAGGAGACTTCATATGGTTGACGAACTATATGTGTGAGAGTCTGTAACTACAACTTACAATAGTGGATTGATTCTCTCTTGGGCAGGAAGGCCCCCCCAGATGTAGGTTGATTAATCGAACTGGGTTACCACGTTTTGTGTGTTTTTGTATTAGCATACTTTTTGCTTTCTGTGCTAATCTCTGTGCTAAGTTTTGCAGCAACAAAATTCAATTCATATGCTAAAGTTGTTGGGTTAAATATTTCACAAATGAACTCCGATGAATCAAATTTTAATATGTTGTAGCTCTAGATGTCTAGAACATGATATCCAAAAAGAATGTTTCTTCAAGTGAAAATCCCTCTACAAGCTGATCTTTGCCACTGTCTTGTTTTGAACCTTCAATCTAGACAGTTTCACTTCACCAGCCAATATCTTCATGATTCCTCAACATTCATGTGCTTTTCTTTTTAGAATCATAAAGTAGACATCTCAAGGTTTCTAGAGACATAAAGAAGTTGATTTTTCATCAAGTAATACATCCTCTGTAAATTTTTAAGTGAAACTCTTGTGCAGAAGTTTTCAAAAAAATTGTTGTTCTTGAATCTGCCTAAAAATCTGATTTTGATAAGTTTAGGTGTTTGCAAATTGATTTTTCAACCCTTTAAAGTGTTATTTTGATCAGCTAAGAGTGTTGTGTCAAAAGGCCAAGTCGATCAACGATCATTTGCTATTTTTACGAAGCCTGTTTGAGTTGCGCAAGGAAATAATTTCAGAAATAATTTTTATTATTTGTATTGCTTAAAAACGTTTTACTTAATTAAAAGGTATATTTTTCCAGTATATAATTATTTATAAGTTAAAGATGCGTTTATGATTCATTTGGGTAGATTAAAAATACTTTTCTAAGTATAAATATGATTAATTTTGAAAATGAGCTCTTATGCCAAATTGTTTGGGCTTAAATAATTTTTTACTTGTAGGCTAAAGGTGTTGGGCCCAACTTCTATAAATTTTAATATACTTGCTGAAAAAAATGATTTTTCTATGCTTTAAGGGTGTACTTGATGCCATTTAGTTCAAGAAAATCATGCTTTGTTTGAGTATTTTTGCATAATTGTTGTTATTGTGAAGTTGTTACGCTTAGTTGTTTGTTTCGTTCAATTTTCAAAAAAATTAAGGCCAAGTTGGAGTGAAAGAACCGTGATGCATTTCGTAAGAAAAAATGGGAGGCAAATCGGAGTTTGGACGAGAGAGAACGAGTCAAAATAAAAAGATCTTGAAGCCATAAGCAACGTGAGCGCGAGCACGCGAACAAAGAAGGAAAAAAAGTCATATTGAGCGGGTTGCTTGGTCGTCATAAGCATCCGCTTGTGCACCTGCTACTAAGAGCATTTTTCATGAAGATCATAAGCACCCTCGCGAGCATCCGCTCATAGCTCACTTCTTTCCTCCCAAAACACGATTTATCTCATTTTCCCTTATATTTTCCCTTATATTTTCATATTTTGAACTTCCACAACTTGTTCTCCACTACCAACACTATATATACCTCTCTAAACACAAGCCCTAGCCATCCATCCACATACAAATCCACCATCTATACACAATTCCACACTTTTTCACACACATCATCTCCAACATTGTTGAAAGTTTGAAGAAGGGGAAATCAAGGATTTAAGCTTGAAGAATACAAAGTTTATAGAGTTTGTGACTTATCTTTTATTACTTTTTGTATCTTTAAGTATGTTTTCTTTCGATTTGGAATTTTTGTTGAACATGAGAATGGTTGGCTAAATTTCATTATTCTAGGGAATTTGAAGCTCATAGATGATGATGGTGTTAATATATTAATTATATTTTACCTTTCATTTCATGATTGTGGTTCTTGGTGCTTGATTTTCATGTTAGAATAGTAGGCCACTTTTCTATACATGTCAAATGTTCGTATAAAGTCTTAGCCGATTTATATGTTCATTAAATGCAAGAACTATCAATATGCATGCAATTGAGACTTAGTGGTGATATTTGTAAGCATAAGAGCTTATAATCTTCACGTTCTTTGGAGTTAATCGTGTAATACCCTGGATATTTCTTCCGTCGCTAAAATAAAAATTTAATTATTAATTAAGGCTTTGCACGCCTAAGTTAAGGATTTTCAATTCTAAGACTAACGGTGAAATCCGTTTCTGAAAATAAATTCCAGAAGTCGGTTGAACTACTACTGTATTAGGGTTTTCGCGTCCGATAAAATTTTCGTTCGAAAACTCAGATCGAAAAACCGTCAGACTTTACATTCACTTTTTCTGCAATACGAGTTCACCGGAGAATGTCAGTTTTTATTATTTTTCCGAGCGAATTTTGGACTGTCTTATCCCGACTTTTCATCGGATTTCGGAAATCGAAATATGCTTTCCGAGCAAGTGATTTATTTCTAATTTAGTGATCGAATTAGATTTCATCGAAAACGTAACCGTCTAGAATTTTAATCGTTCGATTTTAATACGCAGTGTCGGACCCGTAAAATGCGATATTTTTCCTAAAAATCTAACACCAAACCGCCACCTTACTCACATGACTCACCTTCTAATGTGTTCTTATACTTTACACCTTGCTAATATCATAACTTAGTCATCTCCTTCTCTCTCCCTCCCCCATTGCCCCCCCCTCCCCCTCCTCTCCATACTCCATTGAAGCTCCTTCAAGTTCTTCAAGGTTTCTGCATCATAGATCACTCATCATCCATCTATTTCTAATTCCAATAACATATTTGTTAAGGTAATCATCATAGCATCCTTTCTATCCATTTGAAATTTCATTTCTTTAAATTATGTCTTGACCGATTTTTTTTAAGAGATGTAGTAGGATGTTTTATTTGATTTTCATGTTGTTTAGATGCTTAGAAATGGATTTCCTATGGTTAATTTCAAGTAAAAAAAATCATTCCCCTAAGTTATGATGTGGACCGAAAATGATGAAGATTAGTAGTATGATGTATTAAGCTTGAATAAATGATTAATTATACATAGAAATGAATTTCCTATAGTAGAAATCAAAGAGAAAATCATTTTCCTTAATATATTGTTATTACCGAAATTATGTAGAAAAATAGGTGGAGATTTAGTTTGATTTTTGATGATTGATTGGTGGATTTGTGTTCTATATGCTGATAGATGAATGTATGAATTAATTGAGAATTTTCTAAAAACAGAAACTAAAATGTAAGAGAGAAAGAAATAAGGTTTTGATGTAGTAATTGATATGATTTGGTTGATGTTATGATATAAATGATATGTAGTAAGAGTATAGATGATTATATAATTTAATTGAATTTTTCTAAAAATAAAATAGAAATCGTAAGAGATAAAAAACCGACGATAAGTTAAGATTCGATAATAGTTTGAGTATGTGGTTTGAATATTCATTAATCTTAGTAATCAAGGAACATTATTGTAAAATTTGAACGAATTCTAAGAAAGTCGAGATTTTGGTAAGAGACGAGTAATCGAGTTTAAATATCGATAGAAAAGTCGAATAAGAAAACTAATTTGATATTAATGATTGATGTTGATAAATGAACAAGTTTGTAGTTGACGATATTTCCATTCGAGAAGTGAATATAGAAGTTAGAAGATTAAAGTTAGAAGTTTGAAATGTGAATTTGAATTGAAATGGTTTAGTAATTGGTTAAAACGAGGAGGAAGTGTTTGTCATATTATTAAATTGGGAAACGAGAAAGTATTCTCGATTAATGATATTCATGAGTGAAGCTAAGGATGATGATGATGTGAAATGAAATATGAAATACAAATTAGAAATTGATATAAGTTTGAAATTGAAATGAAATTGATAAGTTTAATTGGTTAGTTAAAAGATGAGGAAATATACGTCGTTTTTCAAATCGAGAAACGTGAAGGTGTTCCCGATAAAGGAACACGTGTCTTAACTGTAATTTGTTAATAATTTCGTGAGCTTAAAGGTTGTATAGCATTGATCAAACCTAGGGAATCGTGCGTCGAGTTTTACGAGCACCTAGGGTTTCACTCGGAATGTTTTGCGATAAATTACGGAAACTGTCATAACTTTCTACTCGCTTAACGAAATCGAGATCCGTAAATTGGACAATAAACTAGACATTCGTAGCTTTCTTTTGGTACCAATTTCATCCCCTGTTTCGCAGGAATCTGTTCTGTATAAACTCCATAACTTTTGCTCTGTGCAGAAACTTTAGTAAGCCTAATTTCTTAAGTTGAATCCTTTTTAACTTCGTTCCTTGTGAACTTCTAAGTCGTTATAAGTTATCAACTCTCATTATTAACGAATCTCGTTTCTTAGTTAATCGAAAGAATGTAGTAAAAGTGCAAAGACCAAAAATTTTAAAACGAATTCGATTTCCTTTTCCTTTATTGTCTCGACCGCTTATTAAAGTTTGATTATTTACGTTCAAAGGAGGAAGTCGAGTTTAGAAGACAGGACGGAAGACAGAAGATGGAAGCTTTAGTTGTTCTGTAAATCGTCTGAGGTGGGTTTTTCTATATATCAAATCAAATGAGCGATGCTCGAAAATGTTTACTTATCGCTTTATAACTGTGTTTTAAAGTGATTATCAAGGCATGAAAATATTTGTTTTATGTGAGTTCTTTTGTGCCTTTCTAAGTTAGCCAAAGGGGGTTAACTAATCGATTGGACCGCTGAGTTAACCGTAAGGGTTTTCCAGAGTTTAGTGTACACGGTAGCCGGTGTGTGTGGTACCCTATTGAGGGGTAGCCAGCCACGGTGAATAAAACGTGCGCGGGAGAAGTATACTCTCCCCCGGCGTTGAAACAGAAGTTGGGCAAGTTGAACGTAACATGAGTAAAGGCTTGGCCAAGCTATATTGTGAAAAGTGAAAGAAAATATTTAGTAGGCACAGGTATTTGATGAAAATTCCCGATGCGCTATTTATCGAGATGCCTGATTTAATCTATACTTATGATATGTTTTCGGCAATGTGCCCACTAAGTATGTTTATACTTAGCCCTGCATATGTTTTATAAATGTGCAGGTTGAGTGACGGGAGCGGAGGAGATTGAGTAAAGAGTTGTAGTTAGGATGAAGAACTTGTGTCAAGTTTTACGCTTTCCGCTGCCAATCTATTTTGAGTTAATGTAAACCTATCTTTTTGTCTAAGTCCCGTACAATGAACTTATTTCCTTTTTGAACAACTTGTCGAGCGATCCTTCAAGGTCGACTCTCTTTCTTTCAATAAAATCTGTTCATAGATATCAGCTGTCGTTAAATCATTGTTTGTTTATTTATTTATCCCCCTTCTTCCCCACTTCTTTAATTCAACCCCTGATCGCACCGCGACTTTGCCGTCCCTCAGGATTTGGGGCTGTGACAAATCGATTGTCTTGAGTCCTAACCGGAGAGAATCTTTGATTAATTAATCTACTTTTGCATTCCCATCGAGAGGTGGAGTGTAATTACTTGTGATATTGTTCTTCATGTTTTGGATCAAAATTGGTTGAATAGATTAATAAGATTAGACCATCATTGTTGTCAAGTTTAAATATTCCCTAGAATCGACCCTTTTATCTTTTGTCTTTTGCATATCTTTCCTTGTTTATTATTTATTTTACTTGTCTTAATTGCCAAATTTTCTTTTTAGTAAATCACCTCAATTTTCAATTAGTCTAAATATAGTTGAACAACTTAGTAACAGTAATCACGAGAGTTGAAAATTAGTTTTCGTGGATACGACCTTGCTTGCCATTATCTATACCCACATCGTACACTTACGGATTATTTGTGCTAAATTAAAAGGCGAACACTTGCATGTGGGCTTAGTTTAATTGTTAAGTATTTGTGCCTTGTTCAGATTTTGCTAAGTGGGTCAAATTAAGTGTTGAGTTATCTTGTGATTATTTGTGGATAAATTGTTAAAGCCCAATATGTCTTGATTAAGTTATTGAACCCTTATGTGTTAATAAAATATTGAGCCGAACTTGAGTATCATGTGCAAGTCTAATGTGATTTATTTATTTATTTCTTGGAGTCTAGTATGTGGACCCTTATGCTGATGATTGTTGAGCCCAATATGATTAATCATTTATGATGGTCCCGATACGAGTTACTGGTGTATGGGGGGATACACCAGTTAGGATTTTAAAACTAAACTCTTGAAAAATACTTCAACCGAGTAAAAGACTCAGTTGGAATCTCACAGCTGAGTAAGCAACCTCAGCTGGAAGAGTGGTGCTGTGCGGAATGTGGTGGAAATTAAACTCGTAAAACAACTCACGCTTTTTTACACGGTTGGTCAAAAACCAAAACAGTTGAGAATGCTAAGATCAGTTTGTATGCTTGTTAGTCAATCAAATGAGAATGCAAGAAATAACTGAATAAAGAAAAACACAAGCACACAGAGAATTAACGTGGTTCGGAGAGAACTCCTACGTCCACGGGGAGTTGTGAGTCCACACAACTCTGTCCAAGTTCTTCTGGACAAACCACTCAGCTTACGCGGGCTGAGCAACCGTTAAGGATAAGTTTGCGGGTACTTATCAACCTTACAGTTTAGTTTTCGGGTACTAAACAACCTATTTACTCAGTTGCAGGAAGAGTAGGATCCTAAACCTTTTCAGGTGAAAGAAAATGGGGTTCCAACTAAAAGCTCGAACACGAAGTGAGCTATGATCTAACACTCTACGAACTCTCACTAAGTGATGTTCTCAAGGTTCGATCTAAAGACACAAAAACTAACTAACTCTAGAACTCTCAATAAGTGATGTTCTAAGAGATTAAATTCAGTTCAGCTCGTGAAGAATATTGCTCTTTCTTTCGCTCTCTGGTTTCTTCTTGCGTGTGTATCTTCTTTCTTTTTCGAATGAATGAAGGCCTCTATTTATAGGCGGAGAGTATCAACTAGCCGTTGGAGGAGCTGTTGATCTTTATTCTTTGAAAGCGATGGCTTGTCTCTCATCTCTGCAGACTTTCCCGATATGGCATCTGTGCTCTTCTGCTTTCCATCTGAGATAGCCTTGTGTTGGGCCAAATGGGGTAATGACTGAACGGTCAAACCATCACGTGACTTCCTTTTTGAAATTCAAATCTTAACAACAGACTTCCAACAAGGAGTGGTCGGTTAAGACTTTCGATCTTCAACTAACTTGTTCTTCAGCCGATGTTCTATCTGACAACTAACAGTTGAACTCTCAGCTGACTTCATCTTCAAGCTGTTGATCTTCTTGGTTGAGTTCTACAACTGATGTTCTTAAACTGAACACTCAGTTGTCTTCCTTGTATCTGATCAGTTGGGTTCGAACGCTCAGATGGCTTCCTTTCATCTGATGTTCTCTTCCCCTTTACTGCTTCTCATCTGATGAACGCTCAGTTGTTTTCCTTACAACTGATGTTCTGTCCGAGTGATGCCTTGTTGCCATCTTCAGCTGGAGACCTGTAAAGATAAAATCTTAACAATGCTCAAACAGCGAGCCTACCTACTAACATTAGGTTCTGGTAACATCTACTCGGTTGGGGTCAGTTGGTTTTGGAATTCATGAAAACTCTTACTAATAAATTTCTCAACAATTTCCCCCTTTTTGATGATGCCAAAACCACTTTCAACTTTAAACCGCTACTAATCTAAACCTTACTAACTTATCTAAAATCTCAGCTGAAATTCTAGACAGTCTATAAGATAAAACATCAAAGGGTTATCACAGTTATAACATGGTATTTAAAAGGCTTTGCGATTCAGAGCTTGGACAATGAGGGATTGTTCATCAAGGTGAATCGAATATATATACTTGAAGTTTTCATTACAACTGATGATTACACAGATAGACACAAAAACCAAAAATTACAACAGTTGCTTGAAAACTAATTGAGCTAAAATTGTAGCCCATACTTACAAAAGATCCTAACAAAAATCTCTCTCTTGGCAGGTGACTCCTTAGAAATGTCCACTCCATGCTCCTTGCAAACCTGTCTCGCCTCAGCTGCGATCTTTGTGTGGTTCGGGTTGCTAGAGTCTGGGAGAAGAGGAGGCCGATAAGTAACCCTCTTGGGAACTGGAACTGTGTTCAAGTCCAGGTTGGCGTCAATCATAGCCCGCCTGAATTGACTGAGTGCGACTCGGTCAGCGCTCCTTGAACGCTTTTCTCGGGTCATCAGTTGCGTAAACCTTCCTGTAGTAGAAGTCGTTCACGAACTCCTGCTTGAACAACTCCCACTCTTCATTCCACTCGGTCGGCATCTACTTGTCGACATGCCTAAACCGACTCTCGACCTTGGACTTTGCTGGCAACCTTTGTTGCTTCAACCGAGCTTCCGCCTTTGATTGAATTTTGTTGATGCGGCGTCGGCTGCGGGAGGCAACGTTGCGGTCCAGGTTCTGGGACATCTTTTTCAGCTCATCCTCGAACTGGTTCACCCTCCTCGCCTGGCTGGCGGCAAACTTCCTGATCCAGCTCGGGTTCATATAATCCTTCTCCTTTACATCCATAGCCTTGGCCGCTGCAATGCACTCTTCGGTTGTTATCCCGTCGAGTTTAGAATCGAGCTCGGCTGCGATCTCGGCTATGGAGCTGTAGGAAACTCCAAATTTCTCTGCCTGCTCCAAGTCTTTAGACATCTCAGCTCCACCGACTTCAGTTGACTTGGGAGCAGCAGACTTCCTCTTCCTCAGCTGAGATTTGGATGATTGAGCAGCTGGCACTCCTTGTTCTTGGGTCTCTTCTTCTTCCTGCCCCTCAACCTCCGTCTCCTTCTCTTCCCCCTTTTTGGCATCAGCAACAAGGCTTGATACTGAACCATCCAGAGAGTTGAGTTTATCCTCGGTTAGTTGAACACAGTTGAAGAGTTCATCAACCGCACACTCTAGCTCGACCTTCTTCACCAGTTCGGAGTCCTGGCGCTCTTGTTCGGCCTTCTTCAAGACAGAGAGGTTGTCGATGACCTCTGTCTGAAAAGCAGCGAACTCAGCCCAACGCGTCTCGAACCTAGACTCTCATTCTGCATCCTGTGTCTGTTGGGACTTGGCAAGATTTGAGTCGGCCAAAGATTTAAAGACGTTGAGCTCCGACTTCAATCCCAACAGAGTTGACTTCAACTCCGACACTTCTTGACTGGTGGAGGAGGAGAATTCATTCAGCTTGGTTGACAGTTCAACATTCTCCTCCACCAGTTGTTGGTGCTTAACTTCGTGCGCTTCCATCGCCCTCAGCTGGTCATCTTTTTGATGTTGAAGGTTGGCAAGCAGTTCAGTCCTCAGCTGGTTGACCCTCTCAGCTACCAGCTCACAGATTTCTTCAGTTGAGGGAGCATGCTGATCAGCTGGAGGGGCTTGAGTAATCAGAGCAAGAGGCTCAGCTGTGACCATGGCTGGTCTGTTGGTCAGGTACAGCTTCAGTTTTTCTTCTTCTTCTTTCGCTGCTGCGGCGGTTGCATCGACATCCTCAAGGAAATCAGCTGATTTAACCAACATGCTGTCGAGAAAATCGACGCACTCCTTTCCAGCTGCTTCCCTGGTGTCCGTCCCTTCAGCTCGACTCTGGTCCAACCGACGAGTGAGCAGCGTAATCCGGTTGTTGTAAGCAACCTCCAAGTTGGAATAGTTGAAGTAGGCTCGGATGCGGGACTCATCCAGCTCTGCACCCTGATCGTATCTTCTTTGACATACCAGTGGTTGAAGATCAGGTGGAACTGGTACAAGAGCTCGGTTCCCAGAGTGGCGAAGACAGGCATGTTGCGAGCCTCAGGGAACAAGCCTAGCAGCTTTTGAAAGCAGTAGGCCACCCTTCCTTCGTGCTCCTGCGCAACTGCCTGAAGGTCCTCCGCTTCATTTATTGGGGAGGGGGTAAGATTATATGGCTGGGGTTCAAGAGGTTCATCGATGTTGGCCAAAGAGTCGGTCGTAACATCGGCATCGAGCTGAGAGCTCGGAATTTGAGATTCGATTGGGAGGGAGGTTTCAATGGTTTCCTCAACATTGGCCGAAGGAGCGGTCACGATGTTGGCATCGAGCAGAGTGCTCGGAATATCTGGCTGAGAAGGGGTAGAAAGAGCAAGAGGCTCTGGGGGTGGTACGGCATTATCTCCTGCCGTGGGAGAGGTGGGAACATCTTCAAAGTCCTCAGATGAGGAGGACGCATCCGACGTCACTTCTATCTCCATTAGCTCAACCTCATCAGCTCCAGGGGCTCGAGGGGCGATCACATAGATGGCAGCCTCAGTTGAGCGGCTCGACTCAGATGGCTCTTCAGCATGTGCCGACTCAACTAGTGCATCTTCCTCAACAGGAGCTTGCTCCTCAGCTGGCATTTTCTCCTTAGCTGGCGCAGACTCGACCTGTGCCTTCTCCTTAGCTGGAGCTTGCGCTTCAGCTGGCTCCTCAGCTAGAACATCAACTGGCTCCTCAGCTGTCTCAACAGCTGGTACCTCAGTTGGTTCATCAGCTAGTTCTTCAATAACAACCTTCTTCTTGAGTTTCACCCTCAACCTTTTCTTGGAGGGCTCCTCAGCTGACTCCTTCTCCGACTCAGCTCGTCGGCGTGCAGCTTTGGACTTGGCGGGGCGAGCAACGGCTGGTTCTCCCTCAGCTGTTGACTCAGCTGTCTTTCCAGACTCTTTCTTTTCCTTAGGAGTGTAGACACTCCTGAGCACCTCCTGTGCTTTCTTGGCTGTCGGGAACAACAGCAACTTCTTTAGCGGCGTCTCCTCGCAGTCTGCCCAGACCATGTTGCGGTCCTTGGTCGCGAGCAAGATGAGGGCAGAGATCTTGCAGCTGAAGTTGAGTGTCCCCTTTACACTCAGCAGCTTCTCTCCCGAGTCAGATGTCGTCTCGGTGATCTTCGACTTCTCCATCATCAACTGGTTCAAGAAATATTAAAACCAGTTGATCTGGTGTTGCTGTTCCAAGGCCACCAACTGCTTCAATTTGGGTCGGCTGATGTCGCCGAATGCGCCACTGTAACCGAACACCACCTTCGACACAACATCGAACAACAGACGATGTTCTGGCTTCAGCTTCGTTCGTTGCATGTTGCTCCTTAATCTCTCCGGCTCGATCAGAGCATTCTGCAAAAACTCATCCGCCTGCTCGTCGGTAATATTCTCCAGGAACTCTGTGGCGGTGTGGTTGACTGGAATGATGTACCGGACGGCATCGGACACGTCGATGGGGAAGGTGACACGACGTATGGTCCTGGCCGAAACATCTCTTTGCCGGCAAGACACCTCCGTAGATACTCCCTCTGTACTGTCAAGGGGGCGGTTGAGGTTGACGTAGAATTCCCCGACTTGTCGCCTGAGCAAGTGGGAGGGGCAAAGCTTGGCCCATTCGAGAAGGCCATTCTCTCTGAGTGTGTTGGCGAGCGGGGCCAAGACAGGCGACTCCAGATCCTCGTCGGAGAGGATTTGCTCAAAGTGTATCTTTGACACGAGCATATCGAACGATTCTTCATATGTGGTAGGGACTAGGGATGGTCCAGATGATGCCATTTTCTTGCTTTTCGGTGCCATTAATGATCACTGCAAAGGGAATATATATAGAGGAAAGGAAAGAAAATCTTTTGCAAAAATGGGTTAGGCAAAATCTGTGAAGACGATGAACAGTTAAATTAGATAAACACGAATGAGGAAAGTAGGAGATCACTTCCTGATTTTTTGCCTTATATAGGTCTTTGACTCGGTTGAAATCGACGGCTGGGGTTAAATGGCACGAATCCATCAACGGCTGAGATTACGTGACTGTTGACTGACTCGACGTTTTGATTCGAGTTCCAACCAGCGCGTGAGAAGGTGTATAGTTTTCATGTCAGCCCAGTCGCACTATAAAGTAGGCTATGGATGTTCAGCTGTACTTTACATTAAATGCGACATGATGGCTATTCTAATGTAACTGACTAGCTCAGGAATGTTTGAATTTATTTCAAACATTCTCATTTAAGAACATAACACCTTCAGTCATAAATGTTACCTCCCAGCTGATGTCAAAACCAGCTGTATACCTCAGTTGTGTTCCTCAGTTGCCGCATACCATCAGCTGACTCGAGTTCGTCTGTTCAGCTGACGTCTGATTCCTTCGGTTGGCAATCTGCATCTGATCGGCATACCATCAGCTAACTCAAGTTCATCTGTTCAGCTGACGTCTGATGTCTTCAGTTGGCGATCCGCATCTAAAATCCCACCTTCAGCTGAGCTTACCCCTCCATCTGAGCTTCACCCTCAGATGGGCATCAATCTCTTCACCTCCGCTGGTTCCTCATCTGATGGATCCAACAATCCAAGTAGATCACATAGCATCTTGAACCGTGCTTCAACTAGAGGTTTGGTGAAGATATCAGCTCTCTGAATCTCAGTTGGGATCTTCTCCATGGACACATCCTTCTTCTCAATATGATCTTGGATGAAATGATGTCGGATGTCAATATGCTTCGTCCGAGAATGATGAACATGATTCAAAGAGATAGCTATGGCACTCGAGCTATCACAATGAATGGGAACCTGTCCAATTGCGACTTCATAATCTCTCGGCTGTTGCTTCAGCCACAACACTTGCATGCAACAGCTTCCGGCAGCCATATATTCTGATTCGGTTGTAGAAGTGGCAACACATGCTTGTTTCTTGGAGAACCATGAAACCAGCTTGCTTCCCATGAACTGACAGTGTCCAGAAGTAGACTTCCTGTCCAACCGATCTCCGGCTAAATCCGCATTTGAGTATCCGATCAGTTGGATATTGTCGTCAGTTGGATACCACAATCCAACATTAACAGTTCCTTTCAGATACTTGATGATGTTCTTTGCTGCCAACATGTGTGCTTCCATTGGTTGAACTTGGAACCGAGCACACACTGCAACTGTGTATGATATGTCTGGCCGTCTGGCTGTTAGGTATAGCAAAGAACCGATGATCCCTCTATACTTGCTGGCATCCACGAGCTTTCCTTCAGATCCAGGTTCAATCTTCCAGTTAGTATTCATCGGGATCCTTGTGATCTTACTTGTCTGCAATCCAAACTTGGTGATGAGCTCCTTTGTATACTTAGACTGATTGATGAATATCCCTTCTGGTGACTGCTTCACTTGTAATCCAAGGAAATAATTTATCTCGCCCATCATTGACATCTCGAACTTCTCCTTCATGAGATCTGAGAATTTCTTGCATAGCTCCTCCGACTTGGAACCGAATATGATGTCATCCACATAGATTTGCACCACAAGTATATTATCTCCAACTTTGATGGTGAACAGGGTTTTGTCAACTGAGCCTCGTTTGAACCCCGAGTTTAGAAGAAAACCAGAAAGAGTGTCATACCAAGCCCTTAATGCTTCTTTTAGTCCATAAATAGCTTTCTTCAACTTGTACACTCTTCCATCTCCAGTTTCAAAACTGGGAGGCTGTTCAACATAAACATCTTCCTTGATATCACCGTTGAGGAAGGCACACTTCACATCCATCTGATATACCTTGAACTTGTGATGTGCGGCATAGGCTAGAAAGATTCGGATGACTTCCAGTCTTGCAACCGGCGCGAAAGAGTCTTCAAAGTCGATTCCTTCTTGTTGGCAGTATCCCTGAGCTACCAACCTTGCCTTATTCCTCACGATGAATCCAATGGCGTCTCTCTTGTTCTTGAAAATCCATTTTAATCCAATAACTTTGACAGCATTTGGACTTTCTACCAACTCCCATACACAGTTGCGTAGAAACTCATTCAGTTCTTCTTGCATGGCTGTTGTCTAGTGAACACAGTTGAGAGCTTCCACAACGTTCTTCGGTTCTGGCACATCAGCTACAAAGCAAGAAATCATGGCAACATCTCCAGCTTGCTCGAACTCCTCTAGAACTGCCATTTCCTCAACATATTGGGCATAAGAGTTGGAATCTTCTTCGGTTGATTCTGGATTTGCAACACGGCTTCTTGTACGCACAACCTCGGTTGGATCTCCGATGATGTTGTCCTGAGAATGGTCTTCATACCATCTCCTGTTGCGTCTTCCTTCTTCTTCCAACCGTGGCTGTTCCAGGATTTCAACTGAAGGTGAATCCTGAGCTGTGGAGGATGCTGGAGTCTTCAGAACTGACGATTTGTCAGCTGTTGAGTCTGGATCCTCAACATTTACAACATTTTGAATCGGACTTGGTTAGGCTTCGGATGCCGATGCAGTTGGAGAGGCATCAGCTGAAGTTCCCCCTTGAGATGAGCTGGGGTCTTCACATTCATCTTCAGAGGGGTATGGATCCTCATCCTCAGTTGCCCATACCAATGGTTCAGCTAAATTCTTTTCCCTTAGAGCTTGCGATCTGGTGAGAACAGGTGGAACTTGTGGATCAGCCTGTTGTTCTTTGACCTGTTCCCTGCACTCAAAGGTAGATTCATCAAAACGAACATGAGGTGTTATTTCAACAACACGAGAGCTATTGTTGAAAACTCTATAGGCCTTGATCCGAGCGGCATATTCAAGAAATATGCCCTTCGAAGCTTTGGCATCAAAAGTTTTCAACTGTGCCTTCCCATTGTTGTGAATATAACACTTAGAACCAAAAATGCGAAAATATGAAATATCTGGCTTCCTGCGTCTCCATAGATCGTATGGTGTCTTTCCTAACCGCTTGGTTAGAAGAGACCGGTTCTGAGTGTAGCAGGTTGTGTTGATCGCCTCAGTCCAAAATCTCTTTGGCAGAGTTGAGCTGGTTAACATGGATGTAGCTGCATCCTTCAGTGTTCTGTTCCTTCGCTCAGCTACTCCATTCTGTTGCGGAGTACGCGCGGCTGATGTCTGATGGGTAATTCCATTCTTCTCGCAATACTCGATGATGGTTTCATTTAGAAACTCAGTTCCACGATCTGATCGGATAGAAATGATCTTCATCTCTTGTTGGTTCGATATCCGATCCATCAGCTTGGGTAGCTCATCTCGGATTTCACTCTTGTGGCGCATGAAGATGGTCTACGTATATCTTGAGTAGTCATCAGTTACAACCAGGGTATACTCGTTCCTGTTCATGCTCTTTGGTGTAACTGGCCCGAAGAGATCCATATGGATCAGCTGTAGCACTCGGTCGGTTGAGGGAGTTGATTTCAATCGGAACAGGGATCTAGCGAGCTTTCCCAACTGGCATGCACTGCAGATATGTGTTGTTGAAAACACTCGATTTGGTATGCCTCTTGCATGTTCTTGTCTGGCGAGTCGGTTCATTGTCTTGAAGTTCAGATGGTTGAGCCTTTTGTGCCACAGCCAGCTCACATCTGAAATGCTCTTTGATAACAGGTAGGTATCAGGAAGACTACTGTTCCAGTCAGCATAGTAGACGTTCCCGGTTGGGGATCGATTTCCCAACAATATGACCTGCTTTGATCCGACATCTTTAACCCTGCAACCATGTGCATCAAACTTGACAGAGAAACCATTATCACAGAATTGGCTGATGGAGAGCAAGTTATGCTTCAATCCATCAACATAAGAAACATTAGAAATCGAAACATGATTGGTTTCAAGGGTACCGTAACCTCTGGTGTAACCTTTTGAGTTATCACCAAAAGTAACTGAGGATCCTTCTTTCTCCACGAAACTTCCAAGCATATCCTTCAGATTTGTCATGTGTTTCGAGCATCCACTATCCATCACCCATATTGTTGTTGACGCTTTGTTCTTCCTCAGTTGTTTCTCCCGTTCCTGCACAGAGAAACACGCTTAGGTCCCCAATTTTAGTTGGGTCATGGAGGGTTAGAACCAGTTCCCCCTGGAACTGTTAGTCGTTTTTCCCTGTATACTCGGATGGATTTATCATTCCAGATCACTCTTCCTTGATCATCAACTATAACAACACCTCGGTTATCCTTAGGCTTGTTGTTAGTAGTGATGTTCTATTTCTTGGGAGGAGTTGGATTTCTCCCATGTTGAACTTTCAGAGGTGAGGCTTTCCCCCTATTTTGATGGCGATTTTTATCCTGTTTGATTTGTCTGGATGATCGGACGCCATGTTGGAATCTCTGTGGTTGATTTTGATTCCAACTCCTTGAGTGTTGTCGATAGCTGTTCATGCCCTGTTGATGGTTCATGTTGTAGCACGAGTATCTCCAACTATTCGACCTGTTCCTTATCTATTGACTCGGTTGGAACCTTTGGTTGAACTGAGGATGGAACCGCTGTTGATTCAGATGATTGAACCCTTGTCGGTTCTGCGGTCGGTTCCATTCTTTCTGATGTTGACTTTGAGGTCGGTTCTGATTCTGAGTTCGGTTGCGATTATGTCTTCGACGCCTCTGATTCCTCTTCTGACTTTTGGAACATTCCCCCTCGGTTGATGTCCCAACCGATGGAACATTCTGTCCTCCATCTACTGCTCATTTTCCCTTCTCAGTTGTGGTTGCCTTGGTCGGTTGAGCTTGCTTAGAGGTGGAGGTTGAATTACTTTGTGGTGACTCAGGTTCCACTGTATTAGGTTCGACAACCTTGACCTCAACAGCTTTGATGAAGGTTGCTGGAGGAATTCCACTATCTTTAATCACATCATAACCGAGTCCTGACACGTCATCCATCTGTCTACTGTAACTGATAAGATTATTGATGATCTTGGATGACTGATACAGCTTGATTAGATTTTCCTTCTCAGTTTGCAACTCCTTGAGAAGGACAGTTATCTGCTCGGTTTGTCCATCTAACTTCTTTATCAGCTGGTCGATCTGAGCCTCTTGATTTTTCAACTGATCTTGCTGCTCCTTGATCTGCTTCGTCAACTCCTC
Organism: Schizonepeta tenuifolia; assembly: GCA_029490685.1. Classification (NCBI taxonomy): domain Eukaryota; kingdom Viridiplantae; phylum Streptophyta; class Magnoliopsida; order Lamiales; family Lamiaceae; genus Schizonepeta; species Schizonepeta tenuifolia. The sequence goes on from CM055956.1 coordinate 95,551,244, forward strand.
ATCAGTTGGAGCCTTAGCCTCGTTCAGTTGACTCTTGAGATTCTCAATCTCCTCGGTTTGGCTCTTGATCAGATCGTCCTTTTTGGTTAAGGAATCTTCAAGTTTGGCGAACTGAGCTTGAAGACTCTTAAACTCAACCGATTGCTGATGCAGTTCCTCACTGAGTTCTTGAAAGTCACTCCAGGAGGGTTCCAACTCTTCGTCCAGAGATTCCTGCATGTTAGAAGTATTGGAAGAATTTAACTTAGCAGGATTAGAGTGTACCTCAGTATCATCTTGGTCGGTTCCAAGTGCCATGAGGCATTGATCCTGACTGATGGCGTTGTTGGTAGAAGTTAGCTCATCCTCATCTTCAGTGTCAGTGAAGATGTCCATGTCGTCAGCTGCTTCTTCTGCTACCATGGCCTTGTTCTTTCCAGCATGCTTGGCCCTCAACGCTTCTCTCTCTTTCTTTGAGAGGTCTGGACAGTCAGCTTTGAAGTGTCCCTCCTTGCCGCATTCAAAGCAGTCGTTTGTCACAGTCTTTGAACTGTCTCGAGTTCGGTTTGATTTGTAGAATCGTTTGTATTTTCCGAACCGAGTGTCCATGTCGGCTAGTTTCTTTGACAGGGCTGCAATGTTCTGTTGCAGTTCCTCTCTGCTTGGCTCCTTTGCAGTTGTGTCAGCTGATCTGGTTGGCCTCGATGTTCTCGATTTAGAGTAGTCAGCTCGAAGAGCAACTGACTTTGAGGCTGAACCAACATCCTCAAGTCGACTCGTCTGAACCGAGGACTGAGATCTTCTTCGGTTCACCTTATACTCATTTCCCTTTAAGATTGAGAATAATCTTTCAGTTCCCATTTCACCAAGGTCAGCTCGGCTCTCGTGGATATTGGTGAAAGTATCCCACTCAGCCGGTAGAGCTTGCAACACTTTGAGATTGATTTCTCTTAGTGTGTATTTTCCTCTTCGGATAGACTGGATTCTTTTGAGAATGTCCATAAATCGGAGCTCTAGCTGATCAATTGTTTCATCTGTCGTCAGACAAAAGTTGTCAAAGTCTTGGCATGCATGTGAGAACTTGTTCTCTTTCGTGTATCGCTTCCTTCGCTCAGCGATGCCAGAATATCCCATATTTCTTTGGCAGTCTCACACTCTTCAATCCAAGGGAGATAATCTTGTCCAACAATGGACATAATCGTGCTTTGAGCCCAGATATCCAACTGGCTCACCTTGGCTTCCTCTGGAGTGTAATCTTCCGGCTGCTTCTCCACAAACTCCACAACTGTATCCCCATCGTTGGGATTTGTAGGACTGCGAGCTATTCTTTCTTTGATGATGATCGGTCCGGAAGAGAGTACTTGTTGCATCCTATGATGCTTCGACAGTAAGATCTTCTTCATCCGTGTCCTCCAGGACGTATAATTTACTACCGAGAACATGACAACGATCTTGTCCTTGACGTCCATCTGCACACAACAACAGAACAAATATGCAAGCAAATATGCACTAGCGTGAAAAATAGATCTGTTCAGTTGACCACTGAAGAAACTTTCTCGAATTCACACCTTATGAAGCAGAGTCAGTAGTCTTTTGAACCACTGCTCTGATACCACTTGATGGTCCCGATACGAGTTACTGGTGTATGGGGGGGGAGAATACACCAGTTAGGATTTTAAAACTAAACTCTTGAAAAATACTTCAATCGAGTAAAAGACTCAGTTGGAATCTCATAGCTGAGTAAGCAACCTCAGCTGGAAGAGTGGTGCTGTGCGGAATGTGGTGGAAATTAAACTAGTAAAACAACTCATGCCTTTTTGCACGGTTGGTCAAAAACCAAAACAGTTGAGAATGCTAAGATCAGTTTGTATGTTGGTTAGTCAATCAAATGAGAATGCAAGAAATAACTGAATAAAGAAAAACACAAGCACACAGAGAATTAACGTGGTTCAGAGAGAACTCCTACGTCCACGGGGAGTTGTGAGTCCACACAACTCTGTCCAAGTTCTTCTGGACAAACCACTCAGCTTACGCGGGCTGAGCAACCGTTAAGGATAAGTTTGCGGGTACTTATCAACCTTACAGTTTAGTTTTCGGGTACTAAACAACCTATTTACTCAGTTGCAGGAAGAGTAGGATCCTAAACCTTTTCAGGTGAAAGAAAATGGGGTTCCAACTAAAAGCTCGAACACGAAGTGAGCTATGATCTAACACTCTACGAACTCTCACTAAGTGATGTTCTCAAGGTTCGATCTAAAGACACAAAAACTAACTAACTCTAGAACTCTCAATAAGTGATGTTCTAAGAGATTAAATTCAGTTCAGCTCGTGAAGAATATTGCTCTTTCTTTCGCTCTCTGGTTTCTTCTCGCGTGTGTGTCTTCTTTCTTTTTCGAATGAATGAAGGCCTCTATTTATAGGCGGAGAGTATCAACTAGCCGTTGGAGGAGCTGTTGATCTCTGTTCTTTGAAAGCGATGGCTTGTCTCTCATCTCTGCAGACTTTCCCGATATGGCATCTGTGCTCTTCTGCTTTCCATCTGAGATAGCCTTGTGTTGGGCCAAATGGGGTAATGACTGAACGGTCAAACCCTCACGTGATTTCCTTTTTGAAATTCAAATCTTAACAACAGATTTCCAACAAGGAGTGGTCGGTTAAGACTTTTGATCTTCAACTAACTTGTTCTTCAGCCGATGTTCTATCTGACAACTAACAGTTGAACTCTCAGCTGACTTCATCTTCAAGCTGTTGATCTTCTTGGTTGAGTTCTACAACTGATGTTCTGAAACTGAACACTCAGTTGTCTTCCTTGTATCTGATCAGTTGGGTTCGAACGCTCAGATGGCTTCCTTTCATCTGATGTTCTCTTCCCCTTTACTGCTTCTCATCTGATGAACGCTCAGTTGTTTTCCTTACAACTGATGTTTTGTCCGAGTGATGCCTTGTTGCCATCTTCAGCTGGAGACCTGTAAAGATAAAATCTTAACAATGCTCAAACAGCGAGCCTACCTACTAACATTAGGTTATGACAACATCTACTCGGTTGGGGTCAGTTGGTTTTGGAATTCATCAAAACTCTTACTAATAAATTTCCCAATAATTTATTTCTTGGAGTCTAGTATGTGGGCCTTGAGTCATACTTGTTTAATCAATTAAGTTGACTAAATAAAATTAGTCAAAGGTCCAAGATAAATTAATTAAGTTAATTATTAATTAACTAAATGATATGATGATTAACATGAACTTATGTGACATGATTTGATTACGTATGATTTGCTTAAGCATGTTGATTAATGTATGCTAATTAATTATTAATTAACTAATTATAGTATTAATTATGTGATTAATTAATCATGATTAGATTAATTATCCAAGCTTAATAACATCCTATTATATGATCAATTGTTGATGGCTTAGCTAATGATGATGGTTAATTAATTAAAATTAATTAACTGGGTTATATGATGCTATATGTGCTTCATTGCTCTAGTATATATGTTAAAGCATGACATTTATGCATGTGTTAATTGTATAAGTATAGTATGAATGATTTACATGATGAATATTGTGACAATCATACTTATATAAATCACGATGAAGCATGATATGGCACGACATGTTTTCAAAATCAAGTTTTAAATAACGATTTAATACGCATACTTTTGATAAAGGATCATTGATCCAATTTCTCTAAGTTAAAACGTTAAGGCGAGGCCTTGATGGATTCTCAACTCCAAATGATGAAGATCGGGAATAAGTTGACCTTTAGGTTAATAGGATAATTAACCTTGATAAGTATGATGCCTAAGTGTATAAATTGTCTTGTAGGAGACACCAAGTATTAGGAACACAAGAGGATATTCCACATACGACAAGGACAATAGGTGGGTTCCTATTTTCAAACTGTGGATTATAAGCAGTGGCAGAGGGAGAGGGGGTCCTAGGGGGCCCATGAACACCCCACAAATTTTGGAAAAATTATATATATATATAGGGGAGAGTTCAAATAAAAACTAATTTCCCAGTAAAATCTAGAAACTTTTTCTAATCTTTGATTATTATCCTAATATATTCGCTTATATTAGACGTTGTAAATATATGTAGGGGCTAATCTGTCATCTAATTTGTTTGTAACAAATTTTACTTAATTTATAGAACGTGATTTAGTCATGATTATGGGAGTTATACATGTAACTTACATTTTATAATATTTCAAATTTTTTTGGCCTAGATTTTTGTGCTACTTTTGGAGCATTATTATCTTATTCTGCATTGAGTTTTATTAGTGTTATGCAGACAATTGAATTTAGGGGCTTATTTTTATTTCTTCCACATAATAAATGGATGTTATGCACAAAATGCATGATTCGTAAGTGAATAATGCATTATAATATATAATGCAAAGATAATACATAAATAATGCATAATCAATACATAGGTAATGCATAAACACCAATTTTTTTAATTTATATACATCTTCATATATAAATGCATGATTAATATGATTTATAATGCATAATGTATAATTTTTAAATGCATAGATACACAGAGAATAATAAAAAATAAGTATAAACACGTAAATGTTTTTTTTGCATGAGTTTTACATAAAATATATAATAATGCAGAGTAAATAAATAAAAATGCATTAACAATAATGATGGTCCCGATACGAGTTCTGGTGTATAGGGGGAGGGGGGGAAATACACCAGTAAAGACTTTTAAAAACAACCCCCTAAAAATATCACAACCGAGTAATGCAATTCTGTTGGAATCACAACTGAGTAAGAAACACTCAGCTGGAAGTGAAGTGCTGTGCGGAATGTGGTGGAAAATAACAACTCGTAAAAATAAAACTCACGCTTTTATGCAAGGTTGGTCAATAACCAAGTCAGTTGATATGCAAAGATGCAGGTTTGTATGTTGGTTAGTTGGTCAGTTGAATATGCAATAAATGATTGAATAATAAACACAAACACACAAGGATTTACGTGGTTCGGAGATAACTGCTACGTCCACGGGGAGTTGTGAGTCCACACAACTCAGTCCAAGTTCTTCTGGACAAAAACCACAAAGCTTACGCGGGCTTTGCAACCGTTGAGATAAGTTTACGGGTACTTATCAACCTTACAGATAAGTTTACGGGTACTTATCAACCTATCTACTCAATTCCGGGAAGAGTAGGGTCCTAACAATCCTTTTGAGAGGATGTGTGAAAAGGTGGGTTTCCAACTAATAGCTCGAACAAGAAGTGAGCTAGGATCTAACACTCTACGAACTCTCAACTAGTGATGTTCTCAAGGTTGGATCGAGAAATACAGAGACAGAATCTAACACTCTAGAACTCTCAACTAGTGATGTTCTTAGAGGATAACAGCAGTTTTGCTTGAGTGCAGAAAGTCATTCTTTCGCTCGTATATCTCTTCTCGCACTTGTCTGTCTCGTGTAATTTTGGTGAATGAATGAAGGCCTCTATTTATAGGCAGAGAGAATCAACTAGCCATTGGAGGAGCCGTTGATCTCTGTTCTTTGAAAGCGATGGCTTGTCTCTCATCTCTGCAGACTTTCCGGATTTGGCAACTGCGTGTTTCAGCTTTCCATCTGAGACAGCCTTGTGTTGGGTCAAATGAGGTAATGACAGAGAGTCAAACCTTCACGTGACTTCCTTATTTGAAATTAAAATCTTAACCTTTGACCTCCAACATTTGATAGTCGGTTGAGTCGTTTGATCTTCATCTGATTGGTCTTCAACTGATGTTCTATCTGAATGCTTCTGTCTAAGTAGGAACAGTGGAACTCTCAGCTGACTTTGAACTTCATGTTGTTGATCTAACTGGTTGAGTCCTACAACTGATGTTCCATCTTGAACGCTCAATTGTCTTTCTTGTATCTGACTCTGATCAGTTGGCTTCGAACGCTCAGTTGTCTTCCTTACAACTAATGTTCTATCTCTTGAACGCTCAGTTGTCTTTCTTACAACTGATGTTCTCTTGCATCTTCCCCCTTTGAATGCTTAGCTATTGTTCTGAATCTTGAACGCTCAGGTGTTTTTCTTACACCTGATGTTCTATCCGAGTGAAGCCTTGTTGCCATCTTCAGTTGGAGTCCTGTAAAGATAAAATCTTAACAATGCTCAAACAGCGAGTCTAACTACTAACATTAGGATTTGACAACATCTACTCGGTTGGGGTCAGTTGGTTTTGGAATCAATCAAAATTTTAATAAATTTCCCAACAAATAAGATGAATAAGAATCTCTTCAAAAAAGAAGTCGTGGTTTGTGTTTATCATACACTTTTGAATATGTTTATTTGTGCTAGAATTAATTGATAATATGGATATTAAGAAAGTAAATCTGTAAATGTGAATCAATTCAAAAGGAAGAAGTGAAAAATTTGATCTCAAAATATATGGCGTGGAATGAGGGATCGTTTAATTGATAAAAATATATTTGGACAATAATGGACATAGTCACCCTTTGATACGTAATTAGTACACGAAAAAATATTTTTTTAAAAAATCTCCGTACACGTGTATAGATCATGACCATTAATTTCCCTTAATCTATGGCTTACAAAAGTTTTTAGTTTCTACAATAGAATTAGTTTTCACATGAACCCTACTCTATATATATATTTGTATATTTGTATAGTATTATTATTTTTAATTTTTCATTGTTATTATAAGTCATATCATTAAATAGAAATATGGTACTTCATTTTTCCTTTTACTTCTCAAATTAAAATTTAGCTCATTTGGTTACTCTTCTTTGAATTAATTTGTAATACCCCGGATAATTCTTCCGTCGTCAAATAAAAATTTAATTAATAATTAAGGCTTTGCACGTCTAAGTTAAGGATTTTCGATTCTAAGACTAACGGTGAAATCCATTTCTGAAAATAAATTCCAGAAGTCGGTCGAACGACTACTGTATTAGGGTTTTCGAGTCCGATAAAATTTTCGTCCGAAAACTCAGATCGAAAAAACGTCGGATTTTACATTCACTTTTTCTTCGATACGAATTCACCGGAGAAAGTCAGTTTTTATTATTTTTTCGGGCGAATTTTGGACTGTCTAATCCCGACTTTTTATCGGATTTTGAAAAACGAATTATGTTTTCCGAGTATGTGATTTATTTCTAATCTAACGGTCGAATTAGATTTTGTCAAAAGCATAACCATCTAAGAAATTATTTCTCGATTTTTATAACGTCGTTCTAGACCCGTAAACGAGATATTTCCGGCAATTAAATCACACCCAAACCGTCATTACCCTATGACTCACCACTTTTGGTTAGATTTTTATCACTTTCTCAAATAGTATAACATTAGTCATCATCTTTCTCCCTCCCCATTTCCATCCGCCACCCTTCCTCTCATTCTCTCTCATTTCTCTCTCTCAATCCTCCATTAAAGAGTCATCTTCAAGTTTTTCAAAGCTCCACAAGTCTCTCGTCTACCGATCATTTTTATTTCCGAGTTCATATTCGACAAGGTAGGAACTTCTTCTACGTATTGAACTGAACAAAAATCATTTTCTCTCTACTTTATTTTTTCGAAAAATATGGAAATGAAATAGGATGATGAACCTATGTTTAATACATGTTGTTAGTATGCTTAGAATTAGGTTTTATGGATTGAAATCATGAAGAAATCACCCCCCCTCCCCCCATTGAATATGTTATTACCGAATTTTTTTTAGGATTTAGGGGTTTGATGTAGTTCGATTTTCTTGAGGAGTGATTGATGGATTAGTGTTCTATATGATGTTAGATGATTGCATGAATAAATTGATAATTTTCTAAAATAAAAATAGAAATGTAAGAGATGAAGAAGTGATAATTTGATGTAGAAGATGTTATGATTTGTATGATTTGATAATAGAAATGGTATGTAGTATGTTTGAGGATGATTATATAATTATTTGGATTTTTTCTAAAAATAAAATGAAAATCGTAAGAGACGAAAACCCGACAATAAGTTGAGACTCATTAGTAATTTGAATATGGTTTACGTATTAGTGATTCTAGATAGATGATGATCGATATTGTAAAGTTTGAACGAAATCGGAGAACGTCGGATTTTCGCTAAGAGACGAAGAATCGTCGATAAGTCGAGAATGAATAATGATTTAGGTCTATGATTTGAATATATGATAATCTTGCTAGTTGATGATCGTAACCGGAAAATTTGAACGAATTCTAAGAAGATTGGAATTTTAATAAGAGACGAAGAAACGAGATTAAACGTCGATAGAAAAGTCGAATAAGGAAAACCAATTTGATATTAATGATTGTTGTCGTTTGACGAACGATATTGTAGTTGACGATATTTCCATCCGAGATACGAGATGATTTGAGTTATAGTTTATAAACGAGAAGTTGAAATAGAAATTGAATTTGAAATTGAATTGGTTTAGTAATTGGATTAGTTGAAAAACGAGGAATTATACGTCGAGTTTGTAATCGAGAGATATGAAGGAATTTGTCATTTAAGATATTGCATGTTGACTGCCTTGAGATGCAAATTTCGTAAGAATAAAAGTGGAATAGCATTAATCGAACCTAGGGAATCGTGAGTCGAGTTTTATCGAGCATTAGGGTTTCGCGCGGACTGTTTTGCGACCTTGCACGGAAACTGTCATAACTCCTAGCTCGCTTAACGAAATCGTGATCCGTAAATTGGAGAGTAAACTAGACATCCGTAGCTTTCTTTTGCTATAAATTTCATCCCCTATTTTAAAGTGTTATGTTCTGTGCGAACTCCAGAACCACTGCCTTGTGCAGGAAGTTTCCAAAAACCTAATTTCTTAAGTTGAATCATTTTCAACTTCGTTCCTTGTGAACTTTTAAGTCGTTATAAGTTATCAACATCCATTATCTACTGACCTAAGTTTCGAGTAATGAGCAGAGTCAGTTTATAAATGAGAATTTATCGAGTCTCGTTTATTCATTAATCAAAAGAAAGTAGTAAAGTGCAAAGGCCTAAAAGACTAAAACCGATTTCGATTTCCTGTTTATTTTATCGTTGCGATCGAGTTTTAAAGTTTGTTTATTTACGATAAAAGGAGGAAGTCAGCACCAAGGATAGGACAGAAGACAGAAGATGGAAGCTATAGTAGTTCTGTAATCAATAAGGTGGGCTTTTCTATATACGAAATAAAATGAGTGACGCTCGAAAATCTTTATTTACAGCTTTGATAATTGTGTTTTCAAAGTGATAATCAGAGCATGAAATATTTGTTTTTATGTGAGTTCTCTTGTACCCTTCTGAGTTAGCCGACCTGCTAACTAAAACGATCGGACTTTGAGTTAGCCGACTGCTATCCAAAGTTAGTGTACACAGTAACCGTTGTGTGTGGAACCCTGTTGAGGGGTGGCCAGCCACGGTGATAATTATTGGGCAAGATTGAACGTAACATCTATCAAAAAAGTGCTTGATCAAGCCATGTTGTGAAAATGAGAAAGAAAATGTTTAGTAGATACGGGTATTTATTGAAAAACCCCGATGTGCTACAGAAATGAGATGCCTGATTTATCTATACTTATTATATGTTTTCGGCAATGTGCCCACTAAGTATGTTTATACTTAGCCCTGCATATGTTTTATAAAATGTGCAGGTTGAGTGACGGAAGCGGCGGTGGTTGATGTTGAGTTAAGAGTCGTAATTAGAATAAAGAACTTATATCAAGCTTTACGCTTTCCACTGCCAATCTTTTTGAGATAATGTATCTATCTTTGGGTCTAAGCCCCTTACAATGAACTCAATTCCTTTTTGAACAACTTGTCAAGTGATCCTTCGAGATCAACTCTTTCTTTTAAATGAAATCTTGTTCATAGAAGTTATTCTGTTATTAATGTCTGTTTATTCGTTCATTCTTATTCATCCCCCTTCTTCCCCGCTTCTTTAATCCAACCCCTAGTCGCACCCCAACTTTGTCATCCCTCAGGATTTAGGGCTGTGACATAATTTTATTATTAATGTTTATCCTATGATTGAATTTAAATTTAAAGTTCATTACAGATTTGTTGGGAATCAATATTTGAGCTTTCTAATTAATATTCTTGAAGTTGGAACTCATATCTTGTTTCTTATGATGAGTATTTTGATTTTCGTAGCTATTATGAATTATAATGTCATGTAGTTATAAACTTTAACTTCTATATTTTATTATGAATTTTATGGTATTAAGTCTTCTTTTAGGAGATAGATGTTAAGTTGTTGAAATTTGTAGATAAATGTGTGTTACTAACTTAAATGCAATTGATCATCATGGTGTAATGATTTAGTTATCGGATTTTTCATCTTCGCTCATAGACGTTATTTTTGCCGATTTGACTATTTAATTTAATGGAATGATTTGCCTCTAAAAAAATTTCTTTAGATCACATGATTTTTTAATCAATTCTATTGTTATGAATTGGACCCCCCGAATAAAATTTTCTGACTCCGCCGCTGGTTATAAGCCCCACGGAGGTAACATTTCGGGATATTCCAAAATATTTTCTTTTCAAGTATCTCCCTTGTATATGAATGTGAACATGTTATATCTTTCAACTTTTATACAAGACATTTTCAAAAAGGGGCACGAACCTCACCGACTACCAAAAGTATTCAGCCCAAATTTTTTTTTTTTTCAAAACAGGTTGAGTGACGGACGAGATGGAGGTGTGTTGGCATCAAAGATGATATAGATGACGATCATTCGGATCGTCATCTCCCCTTATGTTTGAATGTATGTTTAATCCAAGTACAAACTCGTTGACGTCTATCTTTCTTCACGCTTCCACTAAACCGATCGCGGTTAGTCTCAATCAACGCTTCCGCAGTGTGGGGTCAAAGTCCTCATACTTTAACTTCAAGACGATCAAGTTAGGGTAATAAAGACAAGTTGACGAAGCTTTCTTGATTTCCTTGAAGCCAAGCCTTTTGTAGTTCTATCTTTTTATAAAGTCAACTTGTAAAGTCAATAGTTTATTGTATGGTTCCAAGTAACAGTGTGATTATCCGCATAAATCGAATAACGGATTGTTACAGTTTGAGTTATGTGTGTATGTGTAAACTAAAATAAAATAAAATAAACTTAAATAATCCTTCAAAAAAGATATGAACATAAATAAATAAAACTATACAATGTATTCTTCTACAAATTGAATCTATATTTTTATTTGTACATATATATATTAAACCTGTACAACTTATTTTATGTAAGAAAATACTAGGTCACTTATATGTTATGTTACAAATAGGGGCGGAGCCAGAAATTTCAGTTAGGAGGGGTCCAATTTATACACAAAAAGATTGTTTAAAAAATTATCTGATTGAAAAGAAATTTTTTAGACTCAAACTATTGCTTTGAATTAAAATAGCAAATTGGAGCAAACAACGCTTATGAGTCAAAATGAAAAGGCCGACATCCAAGCCTTTTCATACCATGATAATGAATTGTCAATTTACTAAATTATAAGTAATGGTTCTAGTATCTTTATGGACATGAGAGAAATACACCATCACATCTTGCGCTATTTAAGCTGCCACTATATCGCCTAAACTCTTTCATCAAGTAAAACTTCCAAAGTCTAACTTAAGTTAGCAATACACCTTAATTTTCAAATTTCAACATTTAATATCAATCTCTTACTAAAAGACTTAATACCATTAATATTCATACTAAAAATAGAAGTTAAAGTTCATAAGTAATATATATTGGTATAAACAATTAAACAAACAATCCAAAATAGCTACAAAATTTTAAATATTCAACATACGAAATAAATTATGAGTGTTGATAAAAAATGTTATTTTAGAAAGCTACATTATTGATTATCACTACAAATCTATAATGAACTCTAAATTTAAATCTAACTATAGGAAAAATATAAATAGTATATCAATTCAAAGTCGATATAACTAAATTTTAATTTGATAAGAAAAAGTAAAATAGAAGTGTATAATTAAACAGGAAACAAATACTAGTAGAATTTAGTGAGTTGGATCAAATTCTCTATTTCTTGTAAACTCATCAAATTTGAGAGAAGATAGCTCATTTCTATATAAATATATGATATTTTTACCAAATAATAATAATAATAATAATAATAATAATAATAATATATAGTATACCATTTTCTTCCAAAATCTCAAGGGCTTCAGTGACCCCCCTCCCCACCCCCTCCCTCCGCTTGTGGTTACAAATGAATGTATATGATAAGCTATGATTCATAATATATACTTCATCTGTCGCGTTCAATGTGACTTTTTTTTATTTGTGAGTCGTCCCACTCAATATGATCCGTTTTCTTTTACGAAAAGAATTATGACTTATTTTAGGCTAAAAACTTTATTAGCACTTTACTTACTAAAAAAATACTTTATTGACTAAAAAGACACTTTACTAGCACTTTATTATACTTAATTCATTTCTTCTTAATCTCCATGCCGAAAAGAAATACTCTCTCCGTCCCGTTCAACTTGGCTCATTTCTTTTTGGTACAAAAGTTAAAAATAAGACGATTAGATGTAAGGGTGTGTTTAGTGTACATAGAACATTTAATTGTTAATGGAAAAGTGGTTGTGAATGCATTTTCACTTTTCATAAAAACATACTACTTTACACATAGTACTTAAACACTAAAATATTGTCTAATTTTTTCCAAAAAAAAAAACGAGCCAAGTTGAGTGGAACGTCCGAAAAAGAAAGCGAATCAAGTTAAACGAGAGATGGGGAGTATGACATATTGAACGGAATGGAGAATACATGCATTTGTAATAGTTAAATCCACCTCATATATTTAGACCCAGTACACATAATGGGCATGTGTGAGTTAAAAATTTAAGTCTTTGTAACAACACAAATAAACTTAATACTCTTAAATCTCAGAACAGAATGAATTAAGTATAAGGATTTAGTTTTTACAAAGAAAAACTAGAAGTATATGGACCGATTCAAATAATTTAATAATTTGAAAGTAGAATGACTCAACTTTATGAATGAAAGTACAACCAATTCAAGATCAGTTATGTAGATTTTTATATTTAACAAAAAGATCGAGTTTATATTGTATAATAGTAAATGCTTATACTTCTGACAGTGATTTTTGTGTTGACTACGACGACGCGTAGGCATGAATTTTTTTTCATAGGCCGTCCATTTTCTGACTTTTCTACGTTCTATAATAAGAAACTTTCAAATAAATTACAATGCATCACTAAGTCATAATCACATAAAATGCTAAATAAAGTCCCTTGGATTTATGCCCAATTCTTATGTGGTCCATAACGTGACCCACCAATATTGGCAAATTAAGGGGGGTGTCTTATTTTTTTGACAAAATATATGAAGACTTTTATCATTATATTCATATTATTAAAGCTACATATAATCAGATCCTTGAATATTTTTCATTTTCTATTTACATTTGAGTCAAGTTATGGATCGGATTGACATTCCAAAAATAACATGCATAAAGTAAAATTTGAGGATGCAATTAAGCCAAATAAAAGCTAAACATAGTACGAAGTTAGACAACCTAATAAAGCCAAATGAAAATTCATAAATTTGATCACATAATAATATATAGGGTAATTCTATTCGTAGCCCCCTTTTTTGTATTTGTAGCCACCATATTTAATTAATAATAAAGATATTAATTAAAATACTATTCTACCCTTATACTCATAAATTAATATTTCATAAATTATACGTATTTCTTCTCATTCCTCTCCACGCCATAGCCACCAAATCTATACGGTTGTACACAGTCATTCCCATTCCTCTCCACACCATAGCCACCAAATTATAATCTTTCTTCCAAAATTATTCACAGTCTCCGCTTTCATGTGGAAGCTTCCACAGTCTCACTTCACCCATTTATTTATGTTTTTTTGAAATGTCTGTGAGCCCTTTGACTTCAATGAATAATACTCTTTCTGATTAAGAAAAATCAATTAATTGTTTTTTACATCAATGCCTGATTAAATTTCTGTGTAAAGGTTAGGGATAAAATTTAAAGAAAGGAGAGTGGAGAGAAGAAAGAAAAGCAGATTATTGGTGATTAAGGGGAAAAAACGTCGTTAATGAAGAATAATTACGCTAGGCTCCAAACAACACGAAGGAGATGGCAATTTCTCTTTTGATTATCAATTTTGGATATGGACTGGTTTTGCACTTATTGCATTCTTTTTCTAGTATATACAATAAATAATCTAGTAATTCGTAGCATTGAGATAAATAAGAAAAACAGATTGTTGACGATTAAGAAATTAGAAGGAAAACTTCGTTGTCGATGAATGTTAATTACGCTAACATTTTGGTTGGATTGGAGGAGGTTATGATTTGGGGGCTGAAGTGATAGATATTTGGAGGCTATATGGGCATTTTAGTATAATTAATATAATTTTTATTAATTTTTAAATTATATGGCTACAAAGAGTAAAATGGGGGCTATGTTTAGAATTACCCTAATATATATGTTTCTGAAGTTGGGAAAATACCATTTTATACTCCGGCCCAATGTTTGAAGTTTTTCGAAATTGTAACCCCAATTTATACTAAATTATCAAAATCAAATGATATGTATATACTATAGTCACTGTTGTTAATAATTCTAACCTATCACTCATTTTCCAAGATGGTGTTAACAAATTAGAGAAGGTCTCCAGTACAGATTTGTACCGTGCAGACCCGCCCCGACTCGCCCCGCACGTGAGGTCCACGCACCGCGTGTGGGCATCACGCGCCCCACTATTTTCTTTTATTTAATTTCCAATTTTTTTCCAGTTTTTTTTAAGGCTCCGATTTTACGGCTCCACCTTTGCTCCGATTATTAAAATAAGGATAATCGGCGGGCAATAATTTAGACTTTTTGCGCTCGCTCCGAGGCCTTCGGCTACTCTCGCTCGAATCTTGACCATAGAAGAAGCGGCAAACAAAAAAAAGAATAAAAAAAAAAAACTGGTCAAAGAGAGGGGGGGGGGGGGGGGGGGTTGACCCGGGTCAATCGGGTCGGATCAGGTCGGGTCATGGGCATTTGTACAGTGGAGACTTCCACGCAAGTTTTTGTCAACAAATTAATTTGTCTACTATCGATGTTGTTTACAAATCTATTTTTAATGTGTTCAGCCAAGTATATCTTCGGCGTGCCGTGTCAGCATTTAGTCGCAAAAAATCGAATGTATTATTAACAACATTGGTATAATAGGTAATGAGCAATTTATAATTCTGCATATATTAGGGACACAATAGTAAAAAAATCAATGTTTAAGTGTGTATTTACTTTGATGAAAAAGGGTGGAACACATATATTTTGACCATTTTTTCGTTATTTTCACACATTTACTACAGTTGTTAATTTTCTCTGGACATAATGGATAATCTTCTCAGGCAGCCCCGTTTCCATCCTTTCACTCCAAATGTGGAAAATATAAACATAGAGGATAGATGTGATAATTAATATTTTTCAATGGTAAAAGACATAAAATAAGGAGGGTGTGGGGGTCATGTGATGATTTTCTTGTATATCCTAGTAAACATACGACAAGAAAAGGATGAAAATGATTTTCATACTTCTTATTTGCCCTCATATTCTATTGATAAATTTCCCATCAAGTAAATGCAGCCTAAGTTGTAAAATGGTATTTTCCGGAAGAAAAGTATGGCATTGATATACAGTTAACTAGGTTAATCGGATCCTTTAATGCAAAAAAGAAAAGAAAAGGCAAGTTCAACGGGTCGGGTCATATGAGTAGATCAGTGTACATATCTCATGATTAGAGGTCGCAATCGCAATAGAAACTTCTTTAATATGAACACTTCCTCATGCGAGAGACTTGACCCGCAACATTTGCCCTAAAAAATTTCCAAGAGAAGAGAATTAATAAAAAAAGAAAATAAGTTTAAAAAAATAATAAATTATTGATAATATCTAGGTTTTGACTCTCTCAATCAAATACAGTAATTAAGTTGTTCGTTAATGATGGTTATAAATAAAACACTAATGATTAGTTAATTAGTCTACGCAGGCAGCCGTAAAAAGAGTGGCGGTTATACGCATAATTATTTCATTATGATTAATTAATTACTGGATGCCATGGTCCATGGTAATAATTTGTTGGGAAATTTATTAAAGTTTTGATTGATTCCAAAACCAACTGACCCCAACTGAGTAGATGTTGTCAGATCCTATTGTTAGCTTTTAGGCTCGCTGTTTGAGCAATGTTAAGATTTTATCTTTACATGTCTCTAGCTGAAGACAGCAACAAGGCTTCACTCGGATAGAACATCAGTTGTAAGAAAGACAACTGAGCGTTCATCAGATGAGAGTTAAAAAGGAGGAAGTTGTAAGAGAACATCAGATGGAAGAAAGTCATCTGAGCGTTCGAGCCAACTGATCAGATTCAGAACATCAGAAAGACAACTGAGCGTTCAAGAGATGGAACATCAGTTGTAAGACTCAATCAGTAAGATCAACAAAATGAAGTTCAAGTCAGCTGAGGGTTCAACTGGAGATAGCATTCAGATAGAACATCAGCTGAAGACAAATCAGATGAAGATCAAACTTCTCAACCGACCATCCAATGTTGAAAGACTAATGTTGAGATTTGAAATTCAAATAAGGAAGTCACGTGAAGGTTTGACTCTCTGTCATTACCTCATTTGGCCCAACACAAGGCTGTCTCAGATGGAAAGCAGAAGCACACAGTTGCCAAATCAAGAAAGTCTGCAGAGATGAGAGACAAGCCATCGCTTTCACAGAACAGAGATCAACAGCTCTTCCAACGGCTAGTTGATTATCTCCGCCTATAAATAGAGGCCTTCATTCATTCACCGAGAGAACACAAGGACGAGACAGACAAGTGCAAGAAGAGATTAAAAAGCGAGAGAAAGAACGAACAACTGCACTCAAGCAAAACAGATGTTATCCTCTAAGAACATCACTTGTTGAGAGTTCTAGAGTGTTAGATTCTGTCTTGGTGTTTTTCGATCCAACCTTGAGAACATCACTAGTTGAGAGTTCATAGAGTGTTAGATCCTAGCTCACTTTCTTGTTCAAGCTAGTAGTTGGAAAACCTACACACATACACATCCTCTCAAAAGGATTGTTAGGACCCTACTCTTCCCGGAATTGAGTAGATAGGTTGATTAGTACCCGTAAACTTATTTGTAAGGTTGATAAGTACCCGTAAACTTATCTTAACGGTTGCAAAGCCCGCGTAAGCTTTGTAGTTTTTGTCCAGAAGAACTTGAACTGAGTTGTGTGGACTCACAACTCCCCGTGGACGTAGGAGTTCTCTCCGAACCACGTAAATCTTTGTGTGTTTGTGTTTATTATTCAGTAATTTATTGCATATTCAACTGACCAACTAACCAGCATACAAAACTGCATCTTTGCATATCAACTGTCTTGGTTATTGACCGACCGTGCATCTGAGCGTGAATTATATTTATACGAGTTATTATTTTCCACCACATTCCGCACGGCACCACTCTTCCAACTGAGTTATCGTACTCGGTTGTGAATCTAGCTAAGTCTTTTTACTCGGTTGAGATATTTTTTCGAAAGTTGTTTTAAAATTTTCTATCTGGTGTATTTCCTCCCCCCCTTACACCAGAACTCGTATCGGGACCATCATAATTTATAATGACAAAAATCCTTAAATCATTGAGAATTGAGATGCATACAGATACAATAATTGAATTTCTCCGCTAAGTTTCGTTATCGTTGTCCATTTTAAGAAAAGATGAGTTTAATAGTTACAATTTATTATTATTATGACATACATAAAATTACGAGTAGATAAAAGAAATATTTGCTACAATATAGTCATGTTTAAGTATATCTAAAATTGAGAAGAACGTTTTTTTTAGGACGGTAATTTTTACTGTTTTTTAATTATAGGCTAAAATTTTGCGGGCTTTCAATTTTAGGACAATATCTAAAATATTGATCAATTTTAGGACAAAATTGAGCCCGATCGGGTTGAGTCGCACTTCACTCTCACGTGAACTCAAATCTTTGGCATGATTCCTACTTGGTTGCCAAATAGGCGGTCCATTCATCAATTGTATATATTATTATTACAAACAAAAATCAATTATTCACCCTACAAAGTAAACTCGTCCAAAAAAAGAAAACAAAACCACACCGCAGCCGCCTCAAGAGTCGATTATGTCAATTACATTTAGTTCGGGCAGTAAAAATTCTGATTTGCGATTGTGACTAGGGTTCTTCAACTTTGGGGTGGTTGTTGTGTGTTTTTGTTTTTTTTTTTTCTGGACGAGTTTACTTTGTAGGGTGAATAATTGATTTTTGTTTGTAATAATAATATATACAATTGATGAATGAACCGCCTAGCTGGCAGCGAAGTGGGAATCGGGCTAAAGATTTGAGTTCACGTGAGAGTGAAGTGCAACTTAGCCCGATCGGGCTCAATTTTGTCCTAAAATTGATCAATATTTTAGATATTGTCCTAAAATTGATTAATATTTTAAAATATTGTCTTAAAATTGAAAGCCCGCAAAATTTTGGCCTATAATTGAAAAATGGTTAAAGTTACCGTCCTAAAAAAAAGCTCTTCTCTCTAAAATTTAGTTCATTATATTTACATGAGATATTGTAGCACATACTTAATTCACTTTTGCTAAAATTACTCGTGCTAGCTCAATAATTAGCTAAATTTCTTTTCTGCAATCCATGCTAGCTCTGGCTCGCATGCTTGTTCTAACAAGAAAACAAGATGGCTAGAAATCTAGATTCAAACCATATCTAATACTAATATTTATACAATATAATTATAAATATATCATTTGATACAAATTTTAATTCAAATTTATACCGTAAAGCTCTACATTATCATATTTTCATGATACTGTAAAATTCTTTTACCAATGACAATATACTATCACAATACTATCTAAACAAACTACTTATATAGTATATATATAAACCTGAAACATAACTTAAACACCTCAGCATAAGTTGAATTACAACTATCTAGTCCCTATGGGAATGGCCTAGTGGTAATTAAAAGTGGACGCCTGAGGCTGAAAGGTCTCAGGTTAGAACTCATGACAAATTGAAAAAATCAGTACATAAATAAATAATTAAATAATAAAAATAATATATATTATTAACACACACAACGTAAATAGAATTCAAAATTTCTAACGTCTTTTTTATTTTTTATTTTTTTAAAAAAAGAAGAAGAGAAATTCTAACCTTGGGCTAACGATAGTGACGCAATCCCTAAAATTCTAAATATGAAATACTCTACTACTCCATCCGCGTTGACCTTCAATTCCACTCTCGACTTTGTCCAAAGTCCACTCTCATTTCTCCACCACTCATCATCATATCATGACTCGACTCAACTCAACTACTAATAAACACACATATATACATACGTATGTATGCATTCATTTTTGCAGCTTCACTTGTACATATTCTTTCTTCTCCAAATGTCAATCTCCACTTCCTTAATCCAATTCCTCATTTTCTGCAGCTTCTTATTTGTATCTCAATCTACAAACACAAACTTCACCTTCCATGGCTTCAACGACACACACCTTAATCTCAAGGGAGCAACTGTTATAAAACCGAGTGGCGCACTACGCCTCACCAACTCTTCAAACTTCGTCATAGGCCATGCATTCTATCCAACTCCAATCCCCTTCCTCAATTCCTCCTTCTCCACGCATTTCATCTTCCAAATCAACCCTTCCTCCACCTCCACCCGCGGCGGCTATGGCCTCGCCTTCACCCTCTCCCAGTCTCCGGCCTTCCCCGGAGCAGCCGCCGAGCACTTCATGGGCGTCTTCAACGAATCCAACGACGGCAATTCCTCAAACCACGTCTTCATGGTCGAATTTGATACCGTTAACGGCTACAACGAGAATTTGGATTCCGAAGGGAATCACGTGGGGATCAACCTCAACGGGATGTACTCCGTTGCTTCCAAACCGGCCTCCTACCTTCCAGAAGGTTCCAGAGAGAAGGAGGAGGAAGTTTACTTGGAGAACAAAGGTCCTGTTCAGGCCTGGATTGATTATAATGGAATGATCAAACAAGTCAACGTTACCGTTGCTCCGTTGTCTATCGATCATAAGCCAAGTAAGCCTTTGTTGTCTGTAATTCTTCAAGATATGTCAAATGTTCTGTTGGAGAACATGTATGCCGGATTCTCCGCTGCAACGGGGCATAAATCGAGCTCTCATTACATCCTAGGATGGAGTTTTTGCCTTGATGGGAAGGCTAATGAACTCCAATCATCTCTCCTTCCTCTTGTGCCAGTTGTACAAACATCATCTTCTAATAGTAGCAAACTGAGAACTGCACTCATTGCTACGTTCTCCGCTGTGCTCTTCGTCTTGGTAGCATCTTTGATCGGAATAGTGTTGTATCGGAGAGTGATGAGGTTTGAAGTTCTCGAGGATTGGGAGGTGGAGGCGCCTCATAGATTCCGGTATAAGGATCTTTGCAGTGCGACTAAGGGATTCAAAGACAGTCAGAAAATTGGAGAGGGGGGATTCGGAGCTGTTTATAGAGGCGTCTTGCCATCCACGGGTGGTGAGGTTGCTGTTAAGAAGATTATGAACAACAACTCATTACAAGGTATGAGAGAATTTGCGGCAGAGATTGAAAGTTTGGGGAAGTTAAGGCAGAAAAACTTGGTGAATCTTCAAGGATGGTGCAAGCATAAAAATGAGCTGCTTTTAGTGTATGATCATCTCCCAAATGGAAGCCTCGACTCTCTTCTTTACAAGTCCAACTCTGTTTTGAGTTGGGAGCAGAGGTTTAACATAATCAAAGGCGTCGCGTCTGGCCTGCTCTACCTACATGAGGAATGGGAGAAAGTGGTGATCCATCGTGATGTAAAGTCGAGCAATGTGTTGATAGACGGCGATATGAATCCAAGATTGGGCGATTTTGGGCTTGCGAGGTTGTATGATCACGGGAAGAATTCACACACAACAAACGTTGTGGGCACCATAGGCTACATTGCTCCGGAGCTTTCTAGAACAGGGCAGGCCTCAACGAGCACGGATGTGTTTGCTTACGGGATTCTGCTTCTTGAGGTCGCGTGTGGGCGGGCTGCAATCGTGCGCGAAGCTCATCAGAATGTGATATTGGTGGACTGGGTGGTGGAGTGTATGCAGATGGGGAGGATTTTTGATGCAGTTGATGCTAAGCTGAATGCAGTTTATGTGGTTCAAGAGATGGAGTTGGTGTTGGGATTAGGGCTTCTTTGCTCGCATCCCAAGCCGGAGTCGAGGCCTACGATGAGACAGGTGATGAAATATTTGAATGGAGATGAGATTCTGCCATTGTTTCAGAGGCTGACTTCAGCTGGTTCACCAAGAGTTGATGAAGTTACAACAAGATTCTTGGAGTTAGGATTGACTGATACAACTAGTTATACTCCTACTACTACTACTTCATCAACTTCATTTTATCATTCAAGCTCCATAGGGGCACTGTCTGCTAATTCTTTTGGCTCTGCTAGATGAACATTTGAGCTGAATCATTTTTAGTTTAGGTCTTAGTTTTATCAACAATGTCGATACAATTTATCAGTGTGAATGTATAATTTTCACAAATGTAGATAGATGCATTTGGTTCAATGATTTATATCATGTATCTTTTTACCATTTGAAGCCCTTACGTTGAACCTTAAAAACCCCAATATTTCCAAAGAACTGCACCAAGTTTCATTAACGATGAAATCAGCAGTCAAGAGAAAACGTTAATTGATTGAGAAACGAGACATGATTGGGAATTTGAGATGAATAAAAATCGAGCACACGTGACATTAGTTATATCGTTCAATTATTGCAGTCGAATCGGTATATAAAAGAAAGGAAAATAAAATAAAAAATACTACTCCCTCCATCCCGCCGAATACGGCCTAGTTCATATTGGAACGGAGGAGACTAAGAAAAAGAGTATTGAGTATAAAGAAAGTATTTAGTGTAGTGTGAATGTAATATTTTATAATGCTAATAAAGTTATACAGTAGATGAGATGGTTGAGTGTGTAGTGAGGGTAAGTTAGTGGGGTTTAAATGGGATGATGGGCCATGTATATAAATTAATTGTTTCCTTTAAAGGAAACATGCCAAGTATAGTGGGACGTCCCAAAATGAAAAACAGGCCGTATCCGGTGGGACGAGGGGAGTATTTTTTATTGAATATTACTCCATCCGAATTAGTTATAAAGTCCCAATTTAAATGGGCACGATTATTAAAAAAACTGGTAAAGTGTTTTTGAGTGGGTTAAAAGTTAGAAAGTAGAGATAGTGGTATTGACAAAAAGGTAGTGGTATTGACAAAAGGTAGTGATAAAGTTGTTGAGAGGTGGGTCCATCAATGGCAAATGAGTGTAAATAAGAGAGATTCTTGAGGGTGTATGAATCCATAAAGTGAAATGGAACTTTTTAAAAAATACATGTAAAATGGGACTTTATATGTAATACGGAGGGAGTACTATATTATCAAAAATAGCCAGCTTTAACAAGCATTATAGTATAAAGTACTCCCTAGGTCCCACGAAAGTTGTCTTCCTTTCCTTTTTGGGTTGTCCCACGAAAGATGTCTCATTTCCATATCAGGAAATAATTTTTGCATTCACAATGCTTTTACATTTGCATTCACAATGCTTTTACAATTGCATTCACACTGCCTTTTCATTACTTTTACATTCTTTATTATTTATTCACGCTACTTTTACATTCTTTATCATTTCTCCTTAATTTACGTGTCAAACATAAAGGAGATAACTTTGGTGGGACGAAGGGAGTATTAATGTAGTCGCAGAAACATACTCCTCATCCACGATATGATTGTCATAGACACAAGTTTTAAGAAATTGACGAGTAGTAGTAGATTGTAGTAAGTATTGTTGTGAGTGGAGTATAATTTCCACTATAAATACAAGTGAGAAGTGGAAAATATAAAATTAAATATAATGTATTATGTAGACCATACTATGATTGTCACATTTATGGACGGTATGAGTTTTAAGAAATTGGTTAGTAGTACTCCCTCCGTATCTTTTCATTAAGATCATTTGATCGAACACGCATGTTAAGAAAAATGAGTTATTTATAATAAAATTGAAGATAAAGTAACTTTTTGAGAATATTTTTGTCACATCAAGTAGGATAGATAATAGAATTAGTAGCTTTTTAATGGCATATGTAGTAATTTATGAATTAAAATGAAGTATTTTCATTTGGTGTATTTTCATTTTAGGAAATGAATTTAATGAAATGATACATCCAAATAAGACAAAATGGGCTTAATGAAAAGATACGGAGGGAATAATAGATTGTACTTTCTGCGATACATTGATTAATATTATCATGTTACTGTTTGGCACGAAAATTAAGAATAAAGATAAAAAGATAGAAAATGAATATGTCCCATCACTTGAAAGATTTTAAAGGATTAAAACCTTGCTTATTTGGAAGATAATAATATGAGTGGGTCGAGTAAAAATTCCACTATAAATATATATGAAGAAGTGGAAAATAATAAAGTTAAATATAATATATTATGTAGATTATATTATTATAAATGAAAATAGAAATCATATTTAGGGATGCCAATCGGTCGGATACACCCATTAAGCATTTTTCAAACTCAAAACCATGAAAGTTTCCAACACCCAAACCCGTCTCAAACCTTATTAAAAAATAATTTTAAAACCCATATCCGATCCGAACCCGTTGGGTATTACCTGTTTGTTACCCGCTAAAAACCCGAATACTAAAAAGTAAACATCAAATAACAAAATATTATAAATATGATTAAAACATAAACATCAGCAGAAAATTTCACTAAAATTAATCTTAAAGTAAAGTACTACGAACTTACAAAATCTTAAAACATAACTAGAAGTATGAATTATTGATGTTGTCGTTGTGTCGTCATATTTCGGAAATAAATTTACAAAAGTAAAGGAGAAAGATTAAAGACTTAACGCTTACGGAATGTGTGTATGGGTTAAAAAAATAAGATTAAATCCTAAATCTACTAATAATTATACTAATATTTATAATTATATAATAAATTTATACATATAATAATATCTTTTATCTTATATATATAAATGGGTTTGGATAACGAGTACCCGGAAGTAATTGCTCAAATTCAACCCAAACCCATCACGAGTTTGCATGTTCGATCCAAACCCGTCCCAAAACCATTTAATATTTTCCAAACTCGTCCCATCAGAGTTTAAAAAGTACGAGTACCCACAAAAATCCGACCTATTGCCATCCCTAATTATATTGCACTGATCTAAATAGCAAAAGTAATAATCATAACGTCGACGGAGAAAGTAAGAGACAGAGAAATTAATAATGGCAGACAGCAAAGAAGTCAAACATATAAACTACTAATATTTTAAAATTGAATATTTCTTGGGCATGTGACGTGTCTCTTCTACGAAAATGACAGAATTCTCAAATAATACAAAAAATATGAAAAATACTGAATTTGCTTGATCTTGTTTCTTGGAAGCTTACCCTAAAAGAAAAGAAGAAAAATAAACTGAAGCTCGCAATGTCTTAGGAAAAACATCAGGCTTGTGTT
Source organism: Schizonepeta tenuifolia (assembly GCA_029490685.1). Classification (NCBI taxonomy): domain Eukaryota; kingdom Viridiplantae; phylum Streptophyta; class Magnoliopsida; order Lamiales; family Lamiaceae; genus Schizonepeta; species Schizonepeta tenuifolia. The sequence continues at coordinate 95,575,811 of CM055956.1, forward strand.
GAGTCTTTACCCAAATCTATCTGAGGAAGGTCTAAAAGATAAAACGATCAGTTACTAGTAGAGAGAGAGAGTGCGCGTGTGGTGTGCGCCGCGCGTGAGGGGGAGAGAGAGAGAGAGAGAGAGAGAGAGAAATGAACTTATATTGCAATTTATAGACCTCGCCACAGGAAAGCAAAAAAATGCCAACTCATAAAATGAACTTTCACCTACTCATGAAAGATGCGACTTCACTGAAATTTGGTGTACATAATATAATGCATAAACGACGCAAAATTTTGTCATAAGCAGCCCATAAATGAAAGAATTTCAGTTCATTTCATCCGCCATGACAAGACTCGAGCGTTACACACGATCTAATTCTTCTGAGGACACTGAATATGGCCTTACCAAAATCAAAATTAGGAAGCACAATTGCATGAGAAAAGAGTAGCATTGGAGGAAAAATGCTTAGCTCTGATCAAGAAAATGCTCGCCTTATCATCTCTTGGGCCCATGTAGCTGTTGATTTCAGTTGCTCATCATCAGTCTGAAAGCACTCAGCAAACAAATTTGAGCAAAATTGAGTATCTTTGAACAGCATTTTCACGTTCGAACCAAGTGCATCTGCTAGGTCGCCCTGAACTGCCACTGCCGCCTTAGTCACATTCGTATCCCTGAGCAGCATAGTTAAATAAGAATACATAGTAAGAATATCAATAATCAATAATGAGGATAATAAGCAAACCAATAACACAATATATTTAGATTGATGGAAATACCTCTGTTCATCTTTTGCAACCAATTCAATGAACTGCAGGAGATGAGTCGCATGAGGTAACATGAGTTCAGCCTTGGAATTTTTGAATCCTTGAAGAATTCCAGAATAAGCCTCGAAAATACTGCGCCTCAACTGGTTGCCATAGTCTATCATCTCCTCATCCGTATAGTCCATCTCAGCACACACTTCCGATGCACTTTGCATCATTGGCAAAGCATAACCAACATACTTCTCAAAGTGTTCACCAATTGCAAGGGCAATATCTCCAAAACAAGAAAATATGGGAGGTTTAACTGAACGGTGGAGTTCACCACTCGACAAATCCTTGAGGAGGTGAGTCATGATCTGATCACAATATGGTAAGATCTTGTCGTCCAAAGCACGGCAGATGTCACCAACCACACCAACTGAAATGGCACAAACCTGATACTCCTCAAAATTTTGCAAACCCATTTCTAGGTACTTGTAGAACTCTTGCATATACTTCTCAAAACCTGGCCCAGTGGCATAGGCAAGAGCACCAATAGCCAACATTGCTTCCTCATGAACAGTAGTACTACGGCAAGCAAAAACACTAAGGAAAATGATCATGATCTGGTCAGCCCCCTGCATAATTATGTGCTTAGTTTCCTCGGCACTGCTTAGTTTTTGAATAATAACTTGAAGCACACCACAAAGAGAGGCTTGTAGATCTCCTTGCTTTTCCCTGTCATCAGATGATAGAATTTGAAGACTTAAAGTTTGTTCTAACTTCGACATGATAGCAGGGAGAAGTTTGACAATTATCTCAGATGTCTCTGAAAGGTTTGAACACCTAACAACCTCATTCAAGGTTTCATAGGCAGAAGATCTGAGTTTAGAGTCACTGCCATCTGTTCGCTCGGCTGTGGTAATTAAACTGCTCAAGATATCTGGAAGAAAAGGCGTGAGCAGAGAAGAGCTTGGCCCTGCATCCTCGTATCCCTGAGCAAGGAAATAGATAGCTCCACAGACCTTTTCTGAGACATGTGGAGCATCCTTTAAACTAGCCAATAAGACCCCCAAAATCCTCTGGAGGTTAGCTTGGGTAATTACGGAGAAACCAGTAGCTGGTAAGTGCATCAATTCAAAGATACGACTAAGGGTCCATGCAGTGGTATCTTTTACATGGCTGTTGGCATCATTCATTGCATTGAGCAGAAATTCTAAAGCAGCATTAACCATTGGTGATAACTTCTCAATGCTTGGCCCTTCAAGGATTGAACCAAATGCATATGTAGCCGCCTCACGCGACCGCCAGTCAGTCTTTGATATGCTGGCCTCTACAAAAGGCATCACCAGCGGAACAACAGCATCCCCAACAGTCTTAGCAACGAGACCAAGACATGTGCCACCAGCCATAGCCAGATTCCAGGTTCCATCTTCTTGATCTTGGTCCTCATCCTGCTTAAGTAGTGTTTCGAGAAGCAGAGGCACTAAAGTGGGAAGAGCCTTTTCAATAAAGCGCGAGTGCTCCACACTTGAATCCCCAATTTCAGGGACCTCATAGTCTTGAAGCTCCAATTCTTCATCACAAATGGAGCTCCAAAACTCTACTGCTTGAAGGGCAATGGCCTCCTCATCTCCTTTGACTGCATTAGATGTAAGCTCAAAGATCCTTTGCATGTAAGGTTCAAGCACCTCATAGTATGTAGACGCAATGGAAACAAGGCACTCAAATGCAGCCTGCCTGATCTCCGACTCTTTAGCCAAAGCAGCATCACAGATAACCTTCATTATGTAGTTCCTCTCCATTTCATTGTTGAAATTTGTCCGAGCAAATTCAAGGGCATTATACAAAGCTTTCGTGGCAGCAAGTCGAACTTCAGGGTTCAGCTCAGATATATTCATTCCTTGAACAACTGCTGTCAAAACAGCATTCACTTCATCTTGCACAAGATCTTCATCAGATATCACCTCACACACATAACCAAGTGTTTCGAGGGTAGCTCGTCTTAAGGATGGGGATCCATCTGGTTTAGTCATGTTGGCAAGTAGTGAACCAACAAGATCAGGCCACTCCTTTCGGGGGATTTCTATCGAAGCTATCTCAGCAATAACCTGCGCAGCGGTATGGCTGGCCTCACGATGGTTAGATCCAAGGGTGCTTAAGAGAGAGTTCTTTATTTGGGATTTAAAAGAAACATCAATTTGAACCCATAGTTTCACAGGTTGTTCCTTCGTTGCAGAATCTTTAGCACCTAAGTCATTCTTAAGGACAATTCCAGCAAGTCTACGAGACTCAATAGGCTTGCCGTCATTTGAGAGCTCAACAGACAATGACAAAAGATATTGTGGCAAGTTTTCCTCCCGAAACTTACAGAGAATGCCCTCTGCATCCGTTCGAACTTTTGCATCTGGTGACTGAGCGGCCAATAGATACTGGGTAATATCAAACGACATTTTTCCTATACAAGAAAGGAAATATTCAGGAGAACCACTCAATAATTTTATCAACACAAGTAACAAATCAGAATCCTTTAGTGTAGAATGAGAATAAGAAAAAAGTAAGAAAACATTAAGCCTATCATACTTTCAGACCAATAGACCACCTCAGTAACTCTTCCAACTCAATCAATTCAATCGAAGATTCCTAAACAAACTACCAACACCATGAACCAAAAATGACAAATAACCATGTCTAATTCAATCATCAGAAATTACAGTATAGCTTTCTAAATTTTTACTAACAATCCATAAACACAACCTCAGCTCAAAACTCTTCGTCATAACCTTATTAAACAGATCTTAAGAGTACATTCCATTAAACAACCTATAAAGCATCAACCAGAACAGTAGATCGAAATTATAATCCAAAAGAGGCAGATAAACTAACTGCGAAGATACATTCTTCGGATCCTGTACTTAAGCGATTACACCAAAAATAACTCGAAAATTCAACTCAAATGCGGAAGGACATAAATCTAAACAACAGAAACAAATAAAACAAGTTACCTAAACAAAAACCAGCAATTGCAGCCGCAGCACCTAGGTTTTTCTCTTCTGACTCCTCCTCCTATAGCCCTCGGAGTTTAACTCTACCCTTCTTTCCGTATGCTTCTAAAATGCTATAGATACAAAAATTATACAAATTTTAGTGAGAGAAACACAGATTCTGTCTCAGTATTAGAGAGAGAAAGAGGAAATGATTTCGAATAGAAGGAATAAGCGGGAGCAAGGGTTAGGAGTTGCTTATAATAGTGAGTGAGTTAAACGGGCAGCAACTCGGGCTGCCCGCGATGCCCGGCACGGCTGACATCCAAAACCCTAAATTCAATTTTTCGTTTCTGCTAAAGTTTTATTTTGGTCGATTTCAAAATATTTCAAGACGGAATGTTAAATTTACTCATATGGAATTTCATTACTTTTTGCTTTAATGCAGCAGGTAACGAAATGGTGTATATTAAATTATATTTAACCTTCTGAAAAGAAAAGGAAATGGTGTATAATTTTTGCATTATGAATAGTTAAAGCCCATTTTTAATATTTATTAGTCTCCAATATTATTATATCAGACGAAATTATAATGTCTCGTGTGCAATGAGCGTGCGCTAAGCCGCCCTATATGGTTGGGCCAAAAATAAATCGAATGTAATAAATTGGGCTTATTTAATATCATTTGGTGGGCCCATTTCTTCTGCTAGTATATCATTTTATTTTTAAAGATAAAAATATGTTATGCTCAAACAAATAAGGATAAAAACTTGTTGATATTTATATATCTGTGTTTTTCCTCAACTTGAATTTCAAACATGATTTTAATGTGCTTATTGTCCTCAGTTTTTGTATCGTAGTATTTTGGTTTGAAATGATATTCAAATGAATTGTTTAAAAAATTAGGAGATATTCTCTTACAGATGAACCTAATAGACATATTTTCACATTACTTTATGTACAAATATTTTTGAAAAGTAGAAAAAACATGATAGCCGATTAGTATATTCAAAAGCAATTGGTTAGAACGTTTTTGCTTTTGTCTCTATTAATTTTTGAAACTTATAAAAAAGTTTTGTCGCTAATAAGTTACTAAGAAATATAAAAGGAATTTCAAGAAATATAGATACCTTCTATTTTCTTTCTTTTTTTAAACTCTAGCTTCATCAAAATATGCGGATCATTCAATATTGGATAGATCTTTCTGCATTTTCTAGCATTGGTTTATAACGTTTTGCTTTTGTATCTATTAATTTTTGAAACTTTATAAAGAAGTTTGTCGCTGATAATAAATATGAAATGAAATTTAATAGAATGTATAGATATATTCTTTTTTATTTATTTATTTTTAAACTCAAACTTCTTCAAAATATGTGAATCTTTCAATATTTGATAATTGTTTCTGGAAGCATATATAGAAGAACACCTGCAAAAACAATATAGAGTTATTTGCATGGAACAAGGCTTTGATATCATTGTTTTCGTTGAGCTCGATTTGATATTAATTAACTTAACTAAAATACATCACTTATTTCTAGTTATCTTTCAATTTAACTATTTGAAATAGAAGACAAAATCAAAAAACATCATTTAAAAAGAAATGATCTCATATGTCAATTTACAAACACCATCGTACCATCATTATACATAACAAATTTATGCACTATAATAGTAGTATATTATTGAAAAGGCTCTAAAATCTAAGATGATAATCACCATTTTTGCTTGAGGTTAGCCCCAATTATGGAATCACAAACCGGGCTCTTAACGCTGCACGATTTAGGCTTCATTTTCCACGGCAAGAAAGTGTTTAAGCCGCACCCCTTCATGATCGATCTGTCGATACTAACGGCTCGAGAAAATGATGAATCCGGATATGGAGACCGTGAAAACGCAGCTTTGTTGTTCATAACGGATTCCTCCGCTAAGGCTTGAGCATCCGGCAAAAATCTCTCTATAATAAAATTCGACGAACAATAGTCATTTCTAGCCTCCAGTATCGCTGAGCTTCTGTCCTCTGTCGCTTTACAGTACGCTTCCACATCATCCACCGACTCAGCCAATGAGAATAGGTCGATAGCATCGGAAAAATGCTCATTACGGCTGTTTTCTTCACCACCACTACCATCTAGACCGGCGCCACATTCATCGGCCCAAGGTGGTGGCGGCCACCGGCCGGGGGGTGGTTTTGGGGGAGGCGGTCCGTCACTTCCCTTCTCCTTCTCGCGTGTGGCCCTGTCCTTAGGCTCTCCCGGGATTCGTTCCCACGAGAAGGGCACCATATTGGCTGGTTCCGGCCTCGAACCAGAGCTAGCCGTGGTGCCTCCGGTGCGCCTCGTTGATAGAGGCGGCACATTCAAGTTCAGCTTCCCGTGCACAATCTGATTCGTGGTTGGCTCCATGAATGCATCAATACAATCTGTGCTTATAAATGATTCAAAAAGATGGAGCAGAAGCCATAAATACTCGAGACAGTTGGAGCTGCAGGTGTCTCGTGTGATTTGGCAAAAGTATTCACTTTTTCAAGATTCAGAGATTTCAGACAGTAACAAGGAGAGAAAAGACAGCCATTGACACAATTTTTTGTTGGTGCTGTAATAATCCTACACATCACAAATGTTCATAAATTTGACACACGCACACAATATATCCAACACACACATACATGTTATACTAATCAAAAGCAATCAACCTTTTTGTTCAGCCCATCTCATCGGCACAGAAACATGGTCTATAATAAAGTAGGATCAGGTTGGCTGAATCTATCTATCTATCTATACCTACTATAAAAGAGTGGATTATTACAAAATTTGATTTACCTAATATATCCTCTTATTATATTTATTTTAAGGATAAAATCGTCAATTTATATTATCAATGAAACATTATGAACATATCCAAAAAATAATTTATGAAAAAATTAAAATAGATAAGTGAAGCTTAAGAATCCTAATTGTGTTAGAATTGTATTTGTAAATGAGAAGAAAAGGAATAAGAAAACAAAGTAATTACGTATGTATAAGGGAAAAAAGGTATTGTCCCGCCTTTATCATAGTATGATTATATTAGATAGCCAAGTTTTTCTTATTACTCACCTTATTAATTAATTAATGATTTAGTAAGTTATTAATTAGCTCAATAGTTTATATGTTTTTTCTTTACTTTAAAAAAATACTTTTTTATTTTAGTATCTCTTTTTTTTTTCTAATTTAGGAGACATAATGCATTAAGAGTTAAATCACAAGAATAATTAACGAGTCTAACATAAAAGCCCTTCTAATTAGTGAGTGGTTTTACAAATTTAAGGTTAAGTTAAATTATATATATTCGAGCAACCTCTAATATAACACAATTTGGTCAATTTATTATCAAACCATTAGAACTTTTCATGTGCATAAAACCTGCAAATAAAACTCTAAAATTAGTTTAATAAAATCATATAATATATATGAAAAAAATATCACATTCAACTATATCATAAATTTATCATAAACTATTAATATGCAGTATAATACAATTAAGAAATTTAAACAAACTTTGATGACCCTACAATTTTTTATTGGAATTAATTTATTTCAATCGATATTACTCTCCCAGTCCCATTATTATTATTTTTATTTAAGCAATACTACATGCTGATGTGTCACAACTACAACTATTCAAAAAACAAAGATGAAATGTATCAAGTTCCTAATACACGGTGTGGATCGACTCTTTTTCTACGCATGCATGCTGCATGCATTCAACTACTTCATCAACTCCTTTACCCCCCTTAAGACGAGCGTGAATGTCTTTCATGCCGATCTTGGACAAGAGTTGGCAAAAGCGAGGATTTCCCAAAGCTTTAGTAAAGAAGTCTGCAATATGTGCTTATGTAGATAGATGAAGTGGTTCAAGAAAAACGGATTTATAACGATCTCAAACCAAATGACAATCAAAGTCATGAAGCAGATAAGAAAGCCAAATCATCTCTCTTACTGTGGTGCTGAGTGCTCTATACTCACCCTCTGCAGAAGAAACAAATATGGTAATTTATTTCTTGCAACGCCAAGACATAAGAGTTGTACAAAAGAAAATGCAATAACCAGTTAAAGATCTTCGAGTATGAGCATACGCTCCCCAATCAGCATCACCATAAACTACTATTTTGAAAGTGGAATCAATAGGGTAGAATAACCCAAGTGAAGCACAACCATTTAGATATCTCAAAACACGCACGGTCTTTAATGGTGAAAGCTGCATCTAAATATTGTTTTAGCTTAGTGATTAAATGCTCTTGTGGACTACTAATAAGAACATCAACAACATATACTAAGAGGGAAATAAAGTTCTCACCATCTTTCTTTGCTTTTTTCAAGCACTAATTAATTAATTTATTCTTGAATTTTTGTTTACTTTGGTCAATAACATCAAATAGAGTTATAATGATTGTTTAGTGATAAATTATTCTTATAACCATTATTCTCTTTTACTTTTGTACTATTTTTATTTTAATACCTTATAATCTTTTTATATAATCATAAATTGCATCATAAGTGGTGTGTATATTGGAGAGAAATTTATCGGAACAATTAAGATAGTAGATTACAAAGCACATTTACAAATTTCAAATTAATTGGGAGATGAGGAACATACTAATAAACATAAAATAAGTCATTTATATTGGATTTATAATGTTTCTATTTATTGGATAAATAATTTCATTTTAAATTAAAAGTATTTTTAATCCTAAATAAAAGTTATCACCTTTATTATTTTTTTATGTATACATATGTCCCTTTATAGTCATACTTACTAAGAAATATATGTAATACCCCGAGCTTTTATAAGTCTTTAAGTGCGTTCTAAATATCATAATATGCTTAAATAATATGCCTTGAGTAATAAGATTTTTCCAAGAAAAGGAATTTGCCTGAAAAGACCAAATTGCCCTTGTGTGCTTTGACGTGAATTTTTCTCATTTCGAATATCCAAATCGAGTCTGTGATGCATTAATTGAATTTATTTATATGAGTTTGAGCATGAGTATGAATTTCAGAGAATTCCGAGAACTTTTACTTTTCAGTGAATAGTAACGAGAACCGAGAAAATACTATTCACCGACGAACTTAAAATTTAACCTAATTAGTGTCTCTTGAATCTAGAATTAATTCTAAGACCTCTGAGAAATGTTAGAAGCTCATCCGAGATCACATGAGAGAATTCTAAGAGTTTAGTTCTTAACGGATAAATTAGCCGAGCAATTTTAGGTTTTTCTTCGTTACTTGGAATTTTAACCTAAAAATTAGATATTCGGAATCCTTGATTTATTTCGTGGGACATGAGATAGAGTTGAGGTGTTTTCAATGTCGGAAATGAGACGAGGATAGTTTAGAGCCGTTTTCAGTATAAATGAAATAACACGGACATATTCTACCGGAAAACTATTTCATCCAGGCAAAACTATATCAGTAAGATAAAAAGAGAATCTCTCTCTCATCTCTCTCCCTCTCCCACCGACCTCACCTCTCTCTCTCCCTAATATCTCTCCCTAATAATTATATTCTACCCTATTATACTTATTTTCAAAACCTATTAGGGAATAACATCATTACATTCAATTCATTCATTCATTTTACTTTATTTCTTTCTTAGCTAATGAGGTAAACTACAATCATTCATCTCTCCCTCAAACTCTCTCTCTCCATCGTGTATCAACCAAAAAAAAAAAGAAAAATTTCTCTCATCTCTCCCTCTCAATACCGTGAGGTATACACACACACATAATTGGAGAAATCTCCATTGAAGCTTCAATCTTCAAGCTCCAAGCTTCAACCTTCAAGAAGATCATCATCATCCTCTTTAATTCTTCAAACCCTAAATGAAGAGGTAATAATTCTTCAAATTTTGAGTTTAATTCCAAACAAATCATCTCTCTTTTTCTCTTAATTTCGGCATACATGCCCTAAATGAGATGATTAATTCTTGTTAATTTTTCTTGAGGTTTAAAGGTGAAATCCACCGTGCACTACAAAAAATTTAACTTTTAGCCACACATGTATATGTGGGTAAAAGTATGCTTATGTGTGGCGATAGATACTTACCTACACATGAGGCAAATGTCAACATGTGTGGTTATTTTTCTGTAGAGAAAGAGTTTTACCTATATCTGTTTATATGTGTCGATAATTCATTAAACATTTACCTACACATATATATGTCACTAAAGATATATTCTATACGTAGATAAAACCGTTTTTTTCTAAACTATAATAAAGGATGGAAACGACGTGGCAATGACGTGGATAATAGTATACGTGACATTTGTATGTGTGGGTAAATGTTATAATATATGTGTAGGTAATTCGTTTTGTTATAATTGAGTATTATGAAAAATATAATTATTTTTAATTCAATTTTTTGTAATTAAATTAATTTTTATTATAATTTGCTAATAATATATATTTGTATATACGCAACATAAATAATAAAAATTTATAGCAATCACATCTTTTATTTGTCGATATTTATAACCTATAAAACCATAAGAAAAGATAACATGCAATACAAATTAAAATATAACAAGACAATAATTGTAAAAATTACTGCAGATTTTTATTAAAAATAATAGTAGACAATGTATGTATACCAAACAATCTTTAATTAATAGCTAAAAAAACTATACAATCAATCTAACACTTCTGTTGCCTTTTGAGTAAGATATACCATGAGCAGCTCTGCAATGGTGTCTCTCCAAAAATTGGATTAAATGGCTTCCAAGATCTCTGGATTGGAGGAAATATAGATACGAAACCAAGAAGCTGCAACAAAGTATGGAGGCAGTTAGAGCTATCGTGCTATAAACATTAAATCAATTAATTGTGCTGATGAACAAAAGTATTACGAGCATACACTAATGTCATGTGTAGATTATCTAAATCATCTGTCAAGTCCAATAGATTGATACAAACTCATTCAACTGCAAGAAAAATAGCTCGTAAAACATTCTATCGCACTTCACAACATTGGTGCTCCTGCACCACACAGTAAAATAAAAGAAAACAAACCTCAGCCATTTTCTGAAGCACTGTCATTAGCTCAAAGATGAGAACTGGAAGTGTTAACTTAGGATTTGCTAATCGAAACCAAAATACACGTACACAATAACTCCACAATTCTCTTGGACTTTTGACTCCACAAATCCTACGAGTAATCAATACTGTACAATAGACATTACACCCTATTCCCCTGCCATAATATTTGACACACTTTAATTAGATTACAAAGTATTGTTCCAAAAGTACATCTCAAAAAGAAATACAGAGATTGGCAGCGGAAGGGTTCTAACTATGCAATCTATACTTTAACTCAACATCAACCGTCGCCGCTCACCGTCGCTTCAACCTGCACATTTAGAAAACAATGCAGGGCTAAGTACAAACGTACTTAGTGGGCACGATGCCGAAATCATAATCATAAATATAGATAAATATGGCATTTTATAAACGTAGCACATCGGAGTTTTATTGAAAGAATCCGTGTCTACTAAACATTTTCTGACTTTTCTCATAAATCACTCGCGCGAGCATTTTCTGACTAATGTTACGTTCAATCTTGACCAATTCTAATTCACCGTGGTTGGTACCCCTCAACAGGATATCACATACACCACAGGTTACAAAGTGCACTAACTCTGGAAAGCACTTAGCAGCTAACTCAGAGCTGATCGTTAGTTAATCTAAAAAGACTAACTCTAAATCTGGAAAACATGAATGTTAACTCAGATAGGTACAAGAGAACTCACATAAAACATAAAACAGTTCATGCCATAATATCACTTTGAAAACACAGATATCAAAGCGATAAAGAAAGATTTTCCGAGCATTGCTCGTTTTATTTTGTATATAAAAGCCCACCTTGTTTTACAGAACTTAAAGCAAAAGCTTCCAACTTGGATCTTCCGTCCTTTCTCTACAGTTGGCTTCCTCCTTTATCGTAAAATAAACATACTTAAAAACGGGTCGTAAAGATAATCGATTAAAAAGAATCGAAGAGGTTTTAGTTGTTTCATTCTTTAGGCATTTGCACGCTTACTAGATTCGTTTTACTTAAACGGGAAACGAGACTCGTACCAATCTCGTTTAGAACTCGAAAGATCTCATACTCGACTCTCGGGTCAGTAGAGAAGGTAGTCGATATCTTAATACGACTTTAAAGATTAAAAGAAACTAAGTTGGAAAGAAACCAACTTAGGCGATTTACGTTTTAGTTCATTAAACGCTTTATGAAATTTCTCGTTTATTACTTCTTTAATGAAAGGACAAGATATAATATCTCGACTGGTTTTCATCACTCAAGGTCTTGTACTTGACTCTAGGGTCAGTAGGGAGATGTTCGTTAGATAAAACGGCTTAAACGATTGAAAGAAACTAAGTTGTGAACTAAACAACTTAGAAAACAAGAAACTGAATTTTCACTGCATAGTCCAGTAACTCTGGAGGCTGTCCAGAACAGAAGATTTGGAAACAGGGGATGAGCCCTGTACCATTAGAAATCTTAGGAAGTCTAGTTCGCGCTCCAATTTAAGGATCACAAATCCGATAAACGAGCTGGAAGTTATTACAGTTTCCGGAAAGGGTCGCAAAACTGCCTTGAAAACCCTAATTGCTTGGTATGTTCGACATATAACGTCTTAGGTTCGTTCTAAGCTCTCGTATTCAATTTTTTTAGAAACTGGACTCTCAAGGCAGTTATCACGTACTTCCGTACGTGACAAACTCCTTCTCAACTTGCTCAAAAGCACGACGTTCTAAACGTCGGATTTCAACTAACAAGTACTAAACCAACAAAAACTTCAAACGCGTTCTAGTTCCCGACTATAACTATAGCCCACATTATATCAACTCGAAAGCTTATAACGTCAACTAGAAAGATGTTCTAAATTTCATTATAAACAATAATATCAAATTATAATTTTCATCCTACTTCTCGATTATTAGTTACAACTACATGTTTGTCTCTTACGCGATTTTTCAACGTTGTCGGATTTCATTCAAATTTTACGACGTTAAACTACGTCTAACGTGAAACGTTTTCATGCATGCAAACATCTCATAACATCATTATAACTCAGTTTATAAAGTGATCTTTACCTCTTATGTTTCATTAAACATTTTTAGAAAATTCTCAATTAAATTCTATAATCAACTAACATTATTTGCAACTATATTCCATTAACAATTCATCACTTAACATCAATACATGAAAACTCCTAATCACTTAATAAATTTCTGGTTTTATACATATGTTAAGGGAATGATTTTCTTCCCCAATTAACAACATTTATTCACTAATCAACCTATTATAACAATCATTAATCAATTGCAATTTCATTATCAATTAACATACAAAAATCCCTAAATTTAATTCAAAACCCTAATTGACTTTCACAAAAACATAGGGCTTTTAATTCTTCTTCATTTTAATTACTAATTAAACATCTACTAAGCATGAATCAACCATCAAAAGAAGAAAAATAAAAATCCTACAATTTTTACAAAAATTTCGGCATTAACATAGATGTTAGGTTTCTTATTTTTGTTCCATTTTAATCCCTAATTAATCTATCTAACACATCTAATTACATTATTCTAAGATCAAAACATCTAAATCAATACCTTATTTTTCGAACACAAAAAGAAAATTAAGAGATGAGAAATCCAATTGGATAGGATTGTGGAGGATCATCATACCTTGAGAATTAAACAAGGATGTATGGTGTTTGAATGGATGGATGGTGATTGGTGTTCTTCTTCTTGTTCTTGAAGGTGTCTTCAATGGTGGATGGAAGGAAATAAAATGAAGAAGATGAAGATAATGTGGTGGTGCAGCCAAGAGTTGTGAGAGAGAGATGGAGAGATTGGTTTTGTCTAATTGTGTGTTATGATGAAAATGTTGAAATTGTGTAAAGTGTAGTGTAGGTGTCATTTAATTAACAAGGTCAACATGCATGTTTGCCACTAATCATGGTGATGTGTCGGCTGCATGAAAGAGTTTTAGAGGGTTACGGGTTTTTCCGGCGCGATCCGACGTTACGGAAAAACGAACGACGAAAAACGAACGACGAAAAACGTTGTTCGGTACAAAAATCGTCGCGATTCGATTTGACTTACAACTTCTAACGTATGAACTTAATTGGAAAATAAATTTACAAAATTTATTTTAACAAAAACTCGGGACGACAAAGTCCGAGTTTCGTCCGGAAAAACATAAAAACAAACTTTCTCGGCTTGTGTTCGTATTGCAATTTCGTGATTGTAAAAATTAGACGGTTTTCCGTTCTAAGATTACAAATTAAAAACTTTTCATACGCGCTAACCCTAAATACAGTAGTCGTCTAGCTGACTTCTGTAATTTATTTTTAATAACGGATTCGACCGTTAGCTTTAGAATTCAAAATTGTAAACTTAGGCGTGCAAAGCCATTTATTTAATTAACTTTAAAATTTTTAGAACGTAAGGAATTTACGGGGCATTACATCCTACCCTCCTTACGAACAATTTCGTCCCGAAATTTGCTTATCTTCTGCAAAAAGATGAGGATATCGCTCCTTCATCTTCTTCTCGAGTTCCCATGTGGCTTCTTCTTGCCCGTGATGGTTCCATAGCACTTTAACTATTGGTATCAATTTGGTTCTTAATTCTTGAACTTTTCTATCCAAGATCGATATCGGCTTTTCTTCATAGCTTAGGTCAGATTCAAGAACTACGTCTTGCTGACTAATAACGTGCTTAGGATCGTAAACATATTTTCTCAGCTGAGAAACGTGAAAAACGTTATGAACGCTTCCTAGACTTGACGGTAAGGCCAATTTATACGCGACTGATCCTATTCTCTCGAGGATTTCATAAGGTCCTATAAACCTGGGTCTTAGCTTACCCTTTACTCCGAATCTAAGGATTCCTTTGGTCGGGGATATCTTAAGAAAAACTTTATCTCCTATTTCAAACTCAAGGTTGGTTCGACGATCGTCGGCATACGACTTCTGTCGGCTCTGGGCCTCTTTCATTCTATCTCGAATCTGTCGAACTATCTCAATCATCTCATTGATTGCATCTGGGCCTAAGTTCTTTCTCTCACCTACTTCGTCCCAATAAAGCGGTGATCTACATTTTCTCCCATACAAAGCCTTAAACGGCGCCATTCCTATCGTGGCCTGATAGCTGTTGTTGTAGGCGAATTCGACTAAGTGTAGAATTTCTTCCCAATTCGTGCCTCGATCCAAAACCACTGTTCTTAACATATCGACCAAAATCTGAATCGTTATCTCTGACTGTCCATCTGTCTGTGGGTGAAAAGCTGTACTGAAATTAAGCTCTTTTCCCAACTCTTTCTGCATTGTAATCCAAAATCTCGAGGTAAACTTAGCATCTCTGTCTGATATTATGACCTTCGGTATTCCATGCAGACGTACAATCTCTCTGACATACAACTGAGCTAGTCTCTCTGATCCATATGTAGTCTTAATCGGTAAGAAGTGAGCTGACTTCGTAAGTCTGTCTATTATCACCCAAATTGCTGTGTTTCCCTTTTTCAACTTAGGCAAGCCTGTGACAAAGTCCATAGCTATGCCTTCCCATTTCCAATCTGGGACATAACAATCCATACGGTCGTCGGTGTAAAGCCTTAACTTGTTGACTTGCTAGGCATCTTTCTATAAACGAGGCAACTTCTCGTTTCATTCCGTTCCACCAAAAGTTTCTTCTCAAATCCTGGTACATTTTCGTACTTCCTGGATGTGCTGTGTAAGGCGTATCGTGAGCCTCACTCAAGATTTCGTTCTTCAGTTCGATGTCGTTGTCGGGAATACAAATCCTGCCTTCATAAAGTATTGCATTGTCTGGAGCCTCAGAATATCCTTCTGGCTTATCTGTCCTTATCCTTACTCGTAACTTTTCCATTGACTCGTCTTTTCTCTGAGCACTAATGATCCTTTCTCTCAAATCTGGTGTAGTTTCTAATGCTGCTATCTGACTTGTTATCGTTGTTGGCGTGTCAAGCACTCTGATATCCATCTTCTCGAATTCTCATACTAAAGTTTCTTCTTCTACGAAAAGACATCCTAACTTCATTGGAGCCTTGCGACTCAATGCGTCTGCTACCACATTAGCCTTTTCTGGATGGTAGTTAATTCCACAGTCATAATCTTTGACTAATTCGAGCCATCGTCTTTGCCTCATGTTCAGTTCTTTTTGCTCGAAAAAGTACTTCAGGCTCTTGTGATCGGTGAATATCTCAACTCTTACACCATAGAGATGGTGTCTCCAAATCTTTAGCGCATGCACTACGGCTGCAAGTTCTAAATCGTGGGTTGGATACTCAACTTCGTGGGGTCGAAGTTGTCGTGAAGCATAAGCTATTACTCGTCCGTCTTGCATCAAGACACAACCTAATCCATTTTTCGATGCGTCAGTATAAACCACATATTCCTTGTTTGCGTCTGGAAGTGCTAGTACTGGCGCTGTAGTTAACTTTTCCTTAAGAGTTTGGAAACTCTTCTCGCACTCATCTGACCATTTAAACTTGGTATCTTTCCTGAGTAGCTGCGTCATCGGGCGAGCAATTGTAGAAAATCCCTCGATAAATCTTCTGTAATAACCAGCTAATCCCAAGAAACTTCGGATCTCATTCTGACTTGTTGGTGCCTTCCAGTTGTACACTGCTTCTACTTTGGCTGGATCCACCTTGATTCCTTCTGTCGATACTATGTGTCCAAGGAACATTACTTCCTTCAGCCAAAATTCACATTTACTGAACTTGGCGTAGAGTTTCTCAGCTCTTAGTGTTTCCAACACTATCCGTAAATGTTCCTCGTGCTCCGTCTCATTCTTAGAATAAATAAGGATGTCGTCAATGAATACTAGAACAAATTTGTCCAAGTAGGGGTGGAAAACTCTGTTCATAAGGTCCATGAATACGGCTGGAGCGTTGGTTAAACCAAATGGCATTACTAGAAATTCGTAGTGGCCATATCGAGTTCTAAAAGCGGTCTTAGGTACATCTTCAGGTTTGATCTTGAGCTGATGATATCCTGACCTCAAATCTATCTTGGAGAAGACTCCTGCACCTTTAAGCTGATCGAACAGATCCTCGATCCTTGGCAAAGGATATTTGATCTCAGTTCTCGGTAATCGATGCACATTCTCATCGATCCGTCCTTTTTCCTAACAAAAAGCACGGGTGCTCCCCAAGGTGAAACGCTTGGCCTGATAAAACCAAGGTCTAGCAATTCCTGTAACTGGATTTTGAGCTCTTCCAGTTCCTTCGGTGCCATTCTGTAAGGGGCTTTAGACTTAGGAGCTGCTCCTGGTTCTAAATCGATCGTGAAGTCCACATGACGATCTGGTGGCAATCCCGGTAGCACTTCTGGAAAAACATCTTCATATTCGTTCACGACTTTAACGTCCCGAATGGTCTTCTTGGCTCCTGGTTCTCCAACTAGGTACACAAGATATGCTGTGGTACCTTTCTTCTTCATGATTTTCGTGGCTTGAAGGGCTGATATAATTGGTACGCCTCTACCCATTGAAATTCCATGGAATTCGGTCGGTTCTTTATCCGGCGGTTGAAAAGAAATTTTTCTCTCGTTGCAGAGAATTGTAGCGTAATTCTCTGACAACCAATCCATTCCTAGGATTATATCTACGTCCCACATTATCATAACATTTAGGTTGTTCGCTATAACCTTATGAGTTCCGATTTCTAGTTCTAGGTTAGAGCAAACATGCGTGGAAGTAGTGATCTCTCCTGAAGGTGTTGCTACTCTCATAGATTGTGCAGCTCTTACAGGTCTGATGTCTAAGTTATCGGCACATGAGCCAGCAATGAAAGAATGTGATGCGCCAGTATCAAATAGTATCTTAATGGGGGTGTTGTGGAGTTTTTCCATACCTGCTAGATTGCTTTTTCCTTTGCGCTGACCGCTTTGTTTGATAGCGCATACCCTCGCATTTTGTTGCTGCTGTGCATGCTGCTGAAACTGCTGCTGGTTCATAGGCGGCTGCTGCGGCTGTGCTTGGATGGCTCGGAGAGGTACTGCTTAAAGCGGTTTAGGGTAGTCTTTTTTCATGTGCCCCTTCTGTCCACAGCTGAAATAGTTAGGGGTGCCTATCTGGCAGACTCCCGGATGGGCTCGGTTGCACTTCGGGCAGACAGGGATGGTAACCCTCCCTGGGTTATTAGCTCCCTGGTTAAAACTTCTCTGTTGCCCTTGCGGCTGATTCAGTTGATTATTGCCCTTCCACGGCAAGTTCTGCCTGTTCCCCTGAATGTACAACCCCGATTGGTTGTTTCCCTGCCACGGTCTCTTGCCATTGTTGTTGTTGTTGGCAGGCTGCTGATAACCTCTTTTTTGTCCTCCCTGATTGTTGTAGCCCTGATTGTATCCTCCGCTACCTCCTCCTTTCCATTTTCTCTTCCCTTGGTAGTTGCTGCTGCTGTTGTTGTAGTAGCCTCGATTCTGATTCTGCGCTGGTGCTGACGCAGTTGGTACAATCTTTTTCTCATCAGGCACGGCGGCCTCCATTTCTAGTGCTCTTCCCAGTATGTCTGAATAACCTAGTCCTCCATGACTAGCCAAAGCGATTCCCAATTCATGACGTAAACCTCCCTGAAATTTCTTTGATAACTTTTCCTCAGTGTCGACCAATGTCGGCGCATACCTCATCAACTCACAGAACTTGACGTCATATTCCGTCACAGTTAGCTTTCCCTGCTTCAGATTATAAAATTCGGCCTCTTTCTGTGCCCTATACGTCTTGGGAACGTACTTGTCAAAGAAAATCTCCTTAAACTCTTCCCATGAAAAACGAGCCAGATGCTCAGCAGGTATCACCTTCTGTCTTGCTTCCCACTAGTAATCTACCGATCCCGTCAATTGGAATGCGACACACAGCATTCTCTCCTCATAAGTGCATCTGAGGAGTTTGAAAATTTTCTCAGTCGACCTTACCCATAGCTCAGCATCGCTAGGGCTTCCAGTTCCATTGAACATTGGAGGGTTCCTTTTGAGGAATAGATCCTCAATATCTCTACGGGGCGGTGGTAAAGGTGGTGGTGATGGTGACGGGGGTGGAGATGGGGATGGAGTGATATTCCGCTCATATTCCTGTTCTTGGTTATTTTCTGGTTGACGTCCACCACGTCCTCTCGGCCTTCCAGGTCTTCGACCTCTCCTGTTGTTAACATTTCTCGGCGGCATTTTCTTTAGTCTAGAGAAGAATTGAAAATTCTCATTAGTTTTCTTCTATTAATTACACTTAGCACTTACTAGTTCGTTCTCAACTTAATCAAATTCATGGAACAACACATCAAACATAGCTTTGATATCACTTCATTAATCTTTTAACTTTCGAGTTAAACTCATTTCCTCGTTACACGAGTTCATTTAACATTCTGATTTTTTTTATTACTCGATTCATAAGAAATTTTACTTGATTAAAAACCCTCTTTACGGGTCATATATATATATATATATATATATATATATATATATATATATATATATATATACATCCAAAAAGAATATTACTTTTGCCTCTAACGAGGACTTGTACAAAAGGGTTAGACTACTATTAGTCTAAACTAGGCTGATTGCCTACTATTTACTGGGTGCACTAACAAGCTGCACTCCGTATCTACTAGAGTACTAGAACGGAAACGATTCATAAAATTCCGTATCCGCTAAAGTACTTCAAAACTAACTAGTTACTGATCCGACTCTATACAGGACAAAAAGCTATCACTACTACTGATATTTACCCATATCTATAAAGCACTGCCTAACTAAACTGCAGAAGAAACCAAAACTACTCTGAAGTCTGCAAAATCCTAACAACCCTCCACTGGGTCCTCCTTAGGGTCCTCCTCCGGATCCTCCTCCTCGGACTCCGAATCAAAAACCAACTCGAATGCCTGGTCCACCCTCAGAGTAGAACCGTCGTCAAGTGTAACCAGGGTGGGTGAGGGTGCCTCAGAAACAGACTCCTCCAAGTCGGAGACCAAGTAGTCCTCACTGATCCTTCTCGCACGCTTCTTCAGAGGAAAAAGGTGCTCGGAAACTGATCCTAAACCCGACTCGTACTCCTCCCTAGAACGGACCCTGGACGGTCCTGCCTCCATCTGCTCTCGGGCTACTCTCCACTTCGCGCAGATCTCCTCGAGTGGCGTAAGTGGAGAAGGCAGCTCTAACATAGCGGCGAGCTCCGCGTCGATCTGTCGGTAGTCTCGGTAGTCTGGCCCCTCTCTGTACAGTCTCGTCTCCAACGGTCCCCTGACCCTAACACAAATGTCTGGCACAAACGGTGAAGACAACCCCAACAGCGCGGCTGTCTCAGCGTCAACCTCTACAAAACCCGGGCCTGGGATCAACTCTTCAATCTGCTGTTCAACCGGTGGTAACTCTGGTGGAACTACCGTCTCCTCGTCCTCCTCCAGTACACCGTCTGGTGGCAACTCTAACAACTCTAAGAACTCCGGGTCTAAGTCAAGCTCCTCAAGCTCTGTCTCGGCTGGAAAGTGATTGTAGGGAATGTGTGGCTCTAAAGGAAGGGGAAGCATATGCCGGCTCTCAAAGAAACGCCTGTGCACACACAGGGCAAATCCAGCGTAGTTGCCGGTCGGCTCCGTGTCGTCGCCGAAAATCCCCAAGAAGTACCAAGCTGCACGGTGCGCCGATCCGCGCCACTCGTCCGGTAAGTGCACGATCAAGTCTAGTATTGCCTGACTCTCCTTGATCAGGTGGCGCACTGGGTAGTAGGCTGAAGAAAAATTACTCACAATCTGTCCCACATCCTCTTCTCCGTAGTCTACCTCAAACTCATAATACTCATCCTGCAACATATCGACTATGGTGCGCTCGCACGAGGCCAAAGGCTGGCTCTTCCGAGCCGTAACACGAGTTCTAGCCATCCTACAAAAGTTTTAAGGTAACACGGATCAGTAACAGGTAGGAAAAGAAAATAACTTATCTTAACGAAAACATAAATTACAAACTGAATATTCCTTATTCCATTGTAACATCAACACTTAAGTCAACCACTTATTAAGACTTCTAGCAATTCAAGAAATTGCACTCAACAACATATATATATATATATATATATATATATATACATAAAATTAAAGATTTTATTTTCATTCTTTATTTCACCATATTATCATTCATTTTAATTCTTCTATTTCTTTTATTTCTTAACTCACTAACTCTTAACGATTTTCACTTATTAAAAATAAAGTATTTTCACTTCGTTCATGTTACTTATTCAAAAGTAACATCCATTTTCAAAAGAATTTATCGCTTACGACTCTTGATATTCGTACTAACTGTAGTCGTCACTCAAGACGAAAATATGGAATTTAATTCCATAAAAAGAAAAAGAAATATATAACTTAAGAATAATTTCCTGGAAAACTAAGTTCCAGTTGTCGTCTCGTTCATATCTTTCTTAACTCGAAGTCGAAAACTTCTCAAACGTCTAATCGCTCATTTCTTTTACTAACACGATTTATTGCATTATTTTTTTTTTCTTTTCCCTCGCAGGAAATTCTTAGATGACAAGTTCGATTTTGCCGAATCCTTATTCATGTCACTAAGCGCACGTGACATTCATCAGAGGAAGCCCTTCTCGCGTTAGGGATCTCCTTTTGAAATCATTTCAAAACAACGTTTCTTAAAAACGTCTAAATTCTTGAAGAACCGGAAAGTTCTTAAGTTCCACGTCTACGTTCTCATTGAACCGGGAAATCCCTAAAATCTGACAATATTCTCGTATCCGCATAATTTTTCATAAAAAGGAAATCATTGCGCACATATTTTCACATAAGATAGTACTTGTACTATCGCATAATCATGTAAGTATATAAAAAAAAATTATACTTCTGTAAAATTCTCATTTTTAAAACACAACTCATTCTTGTCCTCAAAAATTTTTTTGAATACTTGCTCATAAATTCCTTATTTAAAAGAAATCTTCATTATAAAATTTTTTTCACTTTTCCTCGTTGAGTCGACGTAGCGGGCGGTTGAGTTGACTTCTACGTTCTCAATCTTAGCATCATGGTATAACTCTTATCTCATACTTGGAAAGACGACTCTGATCCAGAGTATACACAAATACCATGTCTCATGACTTGAAAGAAGACTCGATATAGAGTACAAACAAATACTCTATATTATTTCTCGGAGAAAGACTTGTATACAAATACCACTTTATGATATTACTTAAAAGAATGACTCGTACTTGAAAGAATGACTCACACTAACTCATACTAGAAGATTGACTCAGAAGCAGAGCAGAAAACAAAGCACTGCTCTGATACCACTCTGTCACAGCCCCAAATCCCGAGGGACGGCAGAAGCCGGGGTGCGACTGGGGTTGGATTAAAGAAGCGGGGAAGAAGGGGGTTAACTGACTAAACATACATGAAAAAGACATCATTAAACCATGAATAAGACTTTAACATAAATAAGAAAGAGTTAATCCCTAAGGATTACTCGACAAAAATACAAAAAGAAGCCAAGTTCATATGTACAGACTTAGACTACAAAGTATTGTTCCAAAAGTACATCTCAAAAAGAAATACAGAGATTGGCAGCGGAAGGGTTCTAACTATGCAATCTATACTTTAACTCAACATCAACCGTCGTCGCTCACCGTCGCTTCAACCTGCACATTTAGAAAACAATGCAAGGCTAAGTACAAACGTACTTAGTGGGCACGATGCCGAAATCATAATCATAAATATAGATAAATATGGCATTTTATAAACGTAGAACATCGGAGTTTTATTGAAAGAATCCGTGTCTACTAAACATTTTCTGACTTTTCTCATAAATCACTCGCGCGAGCATTTTCTGACTAATGTTACGTTCAATCTTGACCAATTCTAATTCACCGTGGCTGGTACCCCTCAACAGGATATCACATACACCACAGGTTACAAAGTGCACTAACTCTGAAAAGCACTTAGCAGCTAACTCAGAGCCGATCGTTAGTTAATCTAAAAAGACTAACTCTAAATCTGGAAAACATGAATGTTAACTCAGATAGGTACAAGAGAACTCACATAAAACATAAAACAGTTCATGCCATAATATCACTTTGAAAACACAGATATCAAAGCGATAAAGAAAGATTTTCCGAGCATTGCTCGTTTTATTTTGTATATAAAAGCCCACCTTGTTTTACATAACTTAAAGCAAAAGCTTCCAACTTGGATCTTCCGTCCTTTCTCTACAGTTGGTTTCCTCCTTCATCGTAAAATAAACATACTTAAAAACGGGTCGTAAAGATAATCGATTAAAAAGAATCGAAGAGGTTTTAGTTGTTTCATTCTTTAGGCATTTGTACGCTTACTAGATTCGTTTTACTTAAACGGGAAACGAGACTCGTACCAATCTCGTTTAGAACTTGGAAGATCTCATACTCGACTCTCGGGTCAGTAGAGAAGGTAGTCGATATCTTAATACGACTTTAAAGATTAAAAGAAACTAAGTTGGAAAGAAACCAACTTAGGCGATTTACGTTTTATTTCATTAAACACTTTATGAAATTTCTCGTTTATTACTTCTTTAATGAAAGGACAAGATATAAGATCTCGACTGGTTTTCATCACTCAAGGTCCTGTACTTGACTCTAGGGTCAGTAGGGAGATGTTCGTTAGATAAAACGCCTTAAACGATTGAAAGAAACTAAGTTGTGAACTAAACAACTTAGAAAACAAGAAACTGAATTTTCACTGCACAGTCCAGTAACTCTGGAGGCTGTCCAGAACAGAAGATTTGGAAACAGGGAATGAGCCCTGTACCATTAGAAAGCTTAGGAAGTCTAGTTCGCGTTTCAATTTACGGATCACAAATCTGATAAACGAGCTGGAAGTTATTACAGTTTCCGGCAAGGGTCGCAAAACTGCCGTGAAAACCCTAATTGCTTGGTATGTTCGACGTATAACGTCTTAGGTTCGTTCTAAGCTCTCGTATTCAATTTTTTTAGAAACTGGACTCTCAAGGCAGTTATCACGTACTTCCGTACGTGACAAACTCCTTCTCAACTTGCTCAAAAGCACGACGTTCTAAACGTCGGATTTCAACTAACAAGTACTAAACCAACAAAAACTTCAAACGCGTTCTAGTTCCCGACTATAACTATAGCCCACATTATATCAACTCGAAAGCTTATAACGTCAACTAGAAAGATGTTCTAAATTTCATTATAAACAATAATATCAAATTATAATTTTCATCCGACTTCTCGATTATTAGTTACAACTACATGTTTGTCTCTTACGCGATTTTTCAACGTTGTCGGATTTCATTCAAATTTTACGACGTTAAACTACGTCTAACGTGAAACGTTTTCATGCATGCAAACATCTCATAACATCATTATAACTCAGTTTATAAAGTGATCTTTACCTCTTATGTTTCATTAAACATTTTTAAAAAATTCTCAATTAAATTCTATAATCAACTAACATTATTTACAACTATATTCCATTAACAATTCATCACTTAACATCAATACATGAAAACTCCTAATCACTTAATAAATTTCTGGTTTTATACATATGTTAAGGGAATGATTTTCTTCCCCAATTAACAACATTTATTCACTAATCAACCTATTATAACAATCATTAATCAATTGCAATTTCATTATCAATTAACATACAAAAATTCCTAAATTTAATTCAAAACCCTAATTGACTTTCACAAAAATATAGGGCTTTTAATTCTTCTTCATTCTAATTACTAATTAAATATCTACTAAGCATGAATCAACCATCAAAAGAAGAAAAATAAAAATCCTACAATTTCTACAAAAATTTCGGCATTAACATAGATGTTAGGTTTCTTATTTCTGTTCCATTTTAATCCCTAATTAATCTATCTAACACATCTAATTACATTATTCTAAGATCAAAACATCTAAATCAATACCTTATTTTTCGAACACAAAAAGAAAATTAAGAGATGAGAAATCCAATTGGATAGGATTGTGGAGGATCATCATACCTTGAGAATTAAACAAGGATGTATGGTGTTTGAATGGATGGATGGTGATTGGTGTTCTTCTTCTTGTTCTTGAAGGTGTCTTCAATGGTGGATGGAAGGAAATAAAATGAAGAAGATGAAGATAATGTGGTGGTGCAGCCGAGAGTTGTGAGAGAGAGATGGAGAGATTGGTTTTGTCTAATTGTGTGTTATGATGAAAATGTTGAAATTGTGTAAAGTGTAGTGTAGGTGTCATTTAATTAACAAGGTCAACATGCATGTTTGCCACTAATCATGGTGATGTGTCGGCTGCATGGAAGAGTTTTAGAGGGTTACGGATTTTTCCAGCGCGATCCGACGTTACGGAAAAACGAACGACGAAAAACGTTGTTCGGTACAAAAATCGTCGCGATTCGATTTGACTTACAACTTCTAACGTATGAACTTAATTGGAAAATAAATTTACAAAATTTATTTTAACAAAAACTCGGGACGACAAAGTCCGAGTTTCGTCCGGAAAAACATAAAAACAAACTTTCTCAGTGTGTGTTCGTATTGCAATTTCGTGATTGTAAAAATTAGACGGTTTTCCGTTCTAAGATTACAAATAAAAAACTTTTCGTACGTGCTAACCCTAAATACAGTAGTCGTCTAGCTGACTTCTATAATTTATTTTTAATAACGGATTCGACCGTTAGCTTTAGAATTCAAAATTGTAAACTTAGGCGTGCAAAGCCATTTATTTAATTAACTTTAAAATTTTTAGAACGTAAGGAATTTACGGGGCATTACAAAACTGCAAACTAAAGAGGAAACAAAGCACATCAGGACAATCTTATTTACAATTTTAAATTGCAGGGGATGACAATATCCCTGCTAACATTACGGTCATCATCCTTAGGCACATGTACAGCGTGAGCGATTTCTAAGTCCTAGATAATCAAACACAATTACAAGTAATTAGCTAGGAGTTACTCAACAGACTAGTTTAACCAAGTAATTCAAACAAAAACATAAATCTAAGTTATCATTAGTTTTAGACAACCGATGATTATCATCACGCACTTTGAGACCAATTAGATGGCTTTAATCTTGATGGTTGTTATAATGCTCTATATTCGGAGGATTAAGTCGTCCTCAAACTAGCAGTCTAATATAAATATAATATATCATCCAGCCAAATTATACTTCATCAACGAATATAAATCAAGGCCTAAAAGGAAGAAGGGAATATGTCTTAGATATTAACAAGTAGAAAGTTGCAAACCAATAGGCAACATCTCAAGTGAATTACAACTTAAACAGCAGCAGCAAGACTCACCATACTAGCACATCAGACCTCAATCAAAAATTTGCGAGAATTAGATCTCCGGTTACTCATCCATCCTTTACTTTCTATATGTAAGACTTTTTTCTTCAAGGAAATCCATCAAAAAATTCAGTTGAGCAGAATAGATGGGATTATTCAGCCATCAAAAAATTCAATAAGCAACAAGAAAATATAATCTAGTGAGTGCAATGGAGAAGTGGTTGTAGTGTGTTTTGCAGAATGAAGAAGTTCAAAGTTCAAAAAAATATATTCTTGTGATCATTATTACTCAACTCTTTCTTTACCAGGAAAAAAACAAAGAGAATAAACAGAGAGATTTTCGTCTGCACTTCAGCATCAATAAAGCCAAAGCCAATATACATACATCCTATCTATAGTTTAGCATCTAAAACTGTCACATATAAGCAAATCATATCGAATAAATTCAGTCCTTGAATTGCAAATATAAGCAATGCATCAACTTATTTGACCAAGAAAAGCAGAATGAGAATGGTAGGACAAAAAGGTAGGAAATAGTGCTAAAGCTGAAAGCAACTAACGGGTGCATCAAACCAATTTGAAGCTCCTGCTTCAAAATTAGGCAGCTCTTGCGCTGTCCAATTCACCATCGCCGAGTGCAACAAAGACATCAAGCACCTCATCGGCAACCATCCTCGACTCTCCGACGAGTTCTACGCCTTTGTTCCCGAGCTTCCACCGGCGAAGACATCGCTGGACTGCAGGCGACGCTCTTCCCCGATCATGGAGTCTGTTAGGATTTACAAACCACCACGCCATGGGTGATGCCAGCACCATCGTCCGGTTTATCAAAACCTGGGCCTCCGTCAATCACTTCGGCAGTGACACGAAACTGATCGACGACAAATCGCTGCCTTTTTACGACCGGACCTCCATCGCCGACCCCGACGGATTGGATTCGGCTTATTGGAGCTCGTAAAGCAGACGCGCGTCGTCGAGTCAGGCGGTTCACGTTCCCGTTCAACAAAGTTCGCGCCACCTTCGTCATCCGCCGCGACGATGTGGAGACACTTAAGGCTTTCATCACACAGAGCCAGTCGGAGATGCTCTTCACGGCTTTCACGATATATTTGATGTATTGCTTTGAGATGAGAAAGGAATGAGGAAATAGCAAAACCGCTAATCAATATCAGCGAGAGAATGGAGAAGTCAAGTGAATAGAATTCCCGCTTGAATTTTTAGGATGTTTTTGGAGGGTGTATTTTTGGTGTAGGCGGGTAATATGAATTTTTTGGCAATGAAAATTTCCATCCACTATTATAATTTTGTATTGTATTTATTTTCTTTTCACAATAACTGGTTTTTTTGTACTTCTACATTATTTGATTTAAATATTAATTATTATACAATAATTTATTGTACATATAAAAGTTAATATTATAATTGTCATAAGATATAAATTAATTACGTATTATCTTCATATATAAAAAGTTACTGATGATTAATAGTATATTTGTACATTTTTATGCACACATGAAACTCTAAATCGCACTCCCAATTTAAAATATTAAAAACCTTATTAATTGAGTTCGAATTATAGTTTATTTTAAAAGAAAAAATGAAAAGCACAAGGAAAAGAAAAATATTATAGTGAGATTGAGTCAATAATAAGCTATGTGGCAAAAGGGTGCGTGGGAGCATGGGCAATACGATACGGGATCAGAATACAAAATTCTAAAAAATTCAGGTGCAATTTGATAATGTTACGTCTAGCTAATATATTTAATTATATATATACATATATATATCACTAATAAAATATATAGAAAGTTAAGTTTTGTTATAAATTAAATATATCACATTTTCAATTATGTAATTTAATTAAGTCATATAATAACAATTCAAATATCATTAGCTCAATATATAAATTATAATTCAAATAATATGTCTCAACTTTTGTTATAATTACTTTTAATTGAAGACTTAGAAACAAGTAACAACCGATGTTATGTATTGAACAATATAAAATAGTCAGTCAACACCAAGAAATCTTACCAGGAGATCCAAAAAGTAGAGAGCTATATTTCAACTTGACAAATTTTAATCACAAATAAGAGGGAAGAACTGGATAAAATTGTTCAACGAAGAGTCATAATATATATTCATATTAAAAATTAATCTGAAATAGTCATGATATGCACAAAATAGTTTTAACAGATTTTGGCAGATATATCGGAAAATTAGTTAAACATATCTTTAGAAGTATCAGGGAGTCAGGGACGCCTTATTTTTGTTTCCCTCCTTTTTGTTTACTTTATACATTTATTTCCTTTTACTTATTTTTTTGAAATTGAGAGATAATATGAGTTGGTTAACAAATAATAAGAAAAATCATTGATAAAGATAATTCAACAACTAATTGATATGTGACTATTCACTTTCCACGTGACCACAACCAAGTTTAAAAGTAATTAGGTTAAATACTTAAATATAAATAAATAAATAAATAAAATGAAAGCAAAAATATAACCACGAGTAAATGTTTTTCTCCACACTTTTTAAAAGTAAAAATTTAGTAATTATCAAGTCTAACTAACCACAAACACACGTACGTCAATTAAGTATAAAAGACATGGTAAAATGTCACTATCTTGTAAAATATCAATATGTTTTTTAGGAAGTATAAAATATCATTTTTAGATAAATTAGAAATATTATTAATCGCACATAAATAATTGTTAACTATGTGTAGCTAATTTTTCATTATTTGGCCACGTTTGCGTAACCGTTTAAAGATGAATACGGTTAAATAAGATTCTGAAAATGAAAATTTAAAAAATATACATGCTCGTGTATAAAAACGTTTCTGCCACACATACTAAATGTTAACAGCTAATGAAAGTTGTCTGATTAATTTACCTACACATTTTCTAATTATGTGTGGCTAAACTGCCACACATGATTATGTGTGGCTAGTTATGTGTGGCTAAAAATTCAATTTCTTGTAGTGATGGAAAATCCAAGCTAGAGACTTGAGCTCTCAATTCTTCCATTTTTGGTTCACCCATCTTCAAGAGGAGAGCTTTGATTTTAATCTTTAAAGTATGATATTCATTTGATTTCTTGTAAATATGTAATCTCTAATCCCTAAAAGAAAGAAAGATGCATGCTTTAATATATGCTTAGGCAAACTAGGGTTTTGGTGATGTGAGAATCGATGTGAGGAAATCGTTAGGAAAATCGAACCCTAGGAAACGATCTAAGAATTAAAAGAGAAAAGAGAAATAAAACCCCTAAAAATTTGATGAAAACCGAAAAATAGGAAAAGAAAGAAGAAAAATCGATTTTTATGATTTCTTGATGATTTATGATTTATATGTGTTTATGAGCATGTTTGGAATGATTATTATGCATGAGAAATTTGAGAAAATCCATGCCCTAATTTCTTGATGAAAACCGTGACTTATGAGCTTGATGAGGAGAAATTGATTTGATTTACTTTTTGATGATTTAATGATATTATATGCATGAGATGAGTATGAAGTTATGATGATTTGAATTATTATGTTGTTTATGTGAGAAAATCGATATATATGCATGTTTATATGGAAGAAATGGTATTTTGATGAATTTTGATGAATTTGATGATATGAGGATTTGAATGTTATTGTGTTAATTTAGAGTATTAGATGATCAACACGAATTTGTGAGATGAAGAAAATGAAATTTTTAGTGCAAATTCATGCAAAAATCGAGGAAAAAGAAATTTTGAATGCCTAGTGTGTGTTCTAGGTGTTCTTGGTGTTTTTATGAAGATTTGAAGAACAATAAAATTAATTATAAAATAAAATAAATTAAATATTTAATCAATAAAATAATCAAAAATTTTGAGAATAAAATTAAATAGAAAATAAAAAGAGAAAAATTATTAAATTAATGATGAAGCATGGAATTGAGTAAAAACAAAGAAAAATAATTCTTTGTTAGATAATTAGAATCCAAGAGGAGAAAATTTAGTGAATTAAATGATAGAGATTAGAAAGGATAATAATAGTTGAGAAAAATAAAAAGAGGAGTTCGAGATAAGAAAATAGAGTTAAAAGTTGAGTATAAAATTTGAATCGAGTTAGTCGAGATTGAGTCGTTCAATCTAACGAGAAATAATAAGGAATTAATCTTAAGTTAGATAAATTCTCTTTTAAAGTAAAAATAATTGAAGAGTCGAGCATAAGCAATTTAATAAAGAGTTAAGTCGAGTTCGAGTTCGTTTACTCGTTTAATAACGACATTAATAAAAGAGTTTTGGAATTAAAAATAATAGAATTAAATTTTATTACATAATTTCTTAATGAAATAAGAAATAATAGAATATGAGAATAACAAGTTAAGATGAGCTTAGATAATCTATGAAGAGATAAGTCGAGTAAGAGAAGCTCGTGAGTATAGAGTCGAGTAAAAGTTATTCATTAAATTAGCAAAAAAATAAATTGAGAAATTTTTAATGTTTAATTATTAAATTAAATAAGAAGTGTTAGAAAAACGAGAGAATAAAATTTAATAAGAATTATTTTGATATGAAAATCGAGTTTATTAAATGATAAGTGTTTAAAAGCTCGTTTATTGATAGTATGTCGAGTATTGAATAATTGATGACGCTTGAGTGAAATTGATTGAGTTGTTTTTCAAATCGTTTTAATTTGAAATAAGTCGATGAAGTTATCGAGTTTTGAATATTAAGAAAAGAAAACGAATTTCTACTAAATTAGAGTTTAATTGAGAATGAGGAAAAGAGAAATAATAATAATAATAATAATAATAATAATAATAATAATAATAATAATAATAATAATAATAATAATAATAATAATAATAATAGAGTAAGTAAATAAAATAATAGTACGTATGCGAGTACGTATACGTAGTTGGGAAAAGACGACGTATTTTGAAATAATGTCGTATATTGAGTCGAGAAATATTAAATGATTATTTGAGTTTTAAATTCTTATTACTTGAACTTTTATTCGCTTTATTGAAAAGACATGAAATTATTTTATGAAATCGAAGTTAACGTCTTTTCCAAAACTAGAGTCGAGCAATGTCGAGTAATTGCTAATTGAATTTGAAATGTGAATCATGTTTGAGATAATATGTTTGATTAAATTCTATGTTGAATTTATTATGCTTGAGTGAATCTAAGTGTTTATGAGAAATGTTTGTATTTCGTTTATGATGAAATGACTTGTTCAAATTGTTGAGAATGCTTATATATGCAGCATGATTGATTAAAATGACGATTAGTTGAATAGATAATTCGAGAGAAAAGTTAAGTAATATAGTCGAGATAAGTAATATTTCCTTAACTAGTGAGAATTGCTAAGTAGAAGTAATTTAGAAACGAGAATGTGAGACGAAAAAATTAGTAACCGAGTAGAGTCGACGAGTCGAGAACGAGAAAGTGGAGAAAGGATATTGATTTAGAAAAGATAAAAATAGAGAAAGACGAGTCAAGTAGAAGTCCTTCAGTCGAAGCCAAAATCTACTTTACGTCTTACGCGTAGGAGTCTTAATCTTTATTTCGATGTCAAATTGTGAAGGACCGAGCGGGACGGGAAAGTAGCAAGGACGTTCAAAAGAGTAAGCCGCCTAGCTAGAATCTTCGGAAGTCAGGTGGGCTTTTCTAAAATCAAAATCTCCGATAAATGCTATTATTGTTATTGAGTATTATTATTATGTGAGTTTTGAAGTTCAATTGATTTGCCATTTTTACATGAGTTTTGGTATGCTTTATTATCCGCTTGAGATATGAATGCCCTGTGAAAGACAGGAATCCACGTGTGGTATTTGAATGGTTTGAGGTGACTGTGAACTTTACTTTGGTTTAGCCGGTCACAGTGTTTGAGAAGGAGGCCTACTTCTCGGCACAGAGTTAATGTGGTAGATGATACATGCCTTTGTCGAGTATATATTATGTTTTGACTGCGCAGTCCATTCAGAAATAAAATGATTTTTGCATTCACAAGTAAACGATTTTTATTGCATTAATACTTGTGATGCTTCGGCAAGGCAAGTTCAATTGTATAGCTCTAAGAGCAAGTTTTCAAATATTTTTGGCACGTGTTCACTGAGTATGCATGTATTTTTAAACGTGCATGTTAGCATGTATTTAAATTTGGAAGCATGCCTCGTTTGTTATCGCTTTCAGTTGAGATTTCCCCTTGTTTCCCGAGCATGATTCCCTTATGTGAGTTGAGTTAGTAGATGGTTTAGTAGTGTTAGTGTCGTTAGTCGCACCTCGGGAGTCAGGATGTGACAATATATGGCTATGAAAGGAGATAATTAGCTACAACAAATTACTAAAATGAGTCCAATCATAACCATTGTGAATGTGATTGTAAAAACACTCTTTAGTGAGACATACATTATTATCAATTTAATTTATTCAAAATCAGTAGCAATATATATTATTATATATAACCATATTATATATGTGAGGTCATTTACGATTTCAAAGTATGGTAAGATCAATATGATTGGTTCAAGAATTTGAATATATTATATGGTGGTTGATGTAAACAAATGAGCTGAGAGTGAAAAGATGATTAATAAATTCATTTCTAATCTAATGACATGTATAATTTACTTTTAATTGATATTTAATAAGGTTCATGCATTTTCCACTACATTTAATTTGTACATGCAAACCACTGCTTTATGACATACATTGGAGACATAATTATATATATGGTAGTGCTATTCAGACGCACTGTGGCCAGCTACACAAACTAAGGGAGCGTTTACTAAACGGGATAAGCCGGATAGATAAAAATAATATAGGTTAATCAAGCGTTTACTTTTAAGGATTAAATTTAAGGATATTTCATATCACATGATCATTGTTCATATTTGGAGCTACACATGTGAGATTGAAGAAATCATGGGATAAGAATAATCAATCCTATCCTATTTAGTAAACGCCCCCTAATTGGAGAAAAATAACCCTAAGAGGACATGTGATTATTTTTATTTTTACAGTTAAGTTTCTTTTTCTAACGCGTGTGGATGACTACAGTGTGACCGAATTGAATTTCCATTATATATTTTAGTAAATTAAATATTTTCTTTCTCAATTTTTTGTTGAAAAATCTATATGTCTGGCTTGCAAATTATATATGACTTGGTAAATAATTCACTTTCAAAAACAATGATTACAACACATGTTATAATAATATCAATATTTTTGTATGTAATATGCTTGGTGAATCAGTATATTCGCGAATTAAACATGTGAGCTTTTATTACAAATGTTATTATTTACTTAACTACTTTAAAATAATAATGGAGCTTTGCATAATTTTAATTTTAAAAAGATCAATGAAAATGACTATGCAGACATAAAGGTTTGAGCATGAACACAATGATACACTACAATTTTGCATTAACAATATTATTTTCTTAGTCATTATACTTTTACTTTCTATTCTTTAATTAATTATTGGAGAAAACACAATGTAATTGTATCGTATGATTAATCAATTACTCTTTATCTTAGAAAAAGTAAAGTTATTGTAAAAAAGCAAACTACGTACAATCGCATGTGATTCTCTACTAGTCCTACAAAAAATGACAAAAAGAAAAGAAAAAAGATGAAACACAACAACAATCATTTGCTTTTTCTATTTCTTCTCTTTTGTGTTTTTTTTTTCTCTTTTGTTTTCACTTCCAATATACATTTGGTCCTATCTTTAGCAAGATTTAAGTCATGGGTTTAGGGAACAAGCATAATCATTTTACCAAAAAAAAAGTTTAAAGGAGATATAAAACACTCCCCCTAGAGTTGTGATGTGGAAACACACAAGAAATGTAGGCATAGTTGTTATCTTCCATCCCACTCTTATTGTTCTTGAATTCGTTTTTGTGCTTTTTTGTAAAGTTCAATCGTGTCTGAATGGTTGGGGTCGAGGCAAAGGGCCGCCTCATAGTCTCGGATTGTGGAAGCATAGTCACCAACTGAGTCGAGGAATGCTGAACGAAAATGAAGCAACTGAAGGTCGGGCTTGAAAGCTATGGCTTTCGTGAGCTCAGTTATGGCTTCAGCTTCCTTATGGTCATCCATCAACACTGCAAGGCATAATAAAACAAGGGATAAGAATATACAAGTCACTATGTTAGTAATATACAATCTTCTAAAGCAGAATATATGATATAACTCTTCTTCAATGTATTGTTTCTATAAAATAATGAATCTTCCATCTGGATATCATATTTGTTACAATCAAAATGGGATTTGTATAATTATTCACTCACAAAAGCTTTTGCTTCAGCATAATTTTCGTACGAGTCTCACACGAATAGACTTGGGCACCAAGCAGCTAAAATTCTAAACAACGAAATGTATTCAAGATTTATACATATGACATTATTAATGTTGTATTTGATCCAAAACAGTGGTCAAGATTTGAGATTGACATGAGGTTATTCAGCTTTTAATTTCTTGCTACCAAACTCTGGTGGAATACAGAAAAGTACTAATGGAAGATTGTTAGTATAACTTAATCACACATACTTATTGCACAGTCTATTAAATTAAAGTGGACAAATTGTTTTTTAACAAAATAATCAAACCACATCTTCCATTTAGAACAACCAATAGTGTCAACCAAATAAACTACTATGATTATTCATATTTTCACGATCAAGAAAAACATAACGTTTACTTCAGAAATGAAAAGAATTGACGGGAAGCTAAAACTTACCAGCAGCCTTATATCGATATGGATATGTCCTCAGAGGGTCCAGTCGAGTTGCCATGCTCAGATCACTTTTGGCATTTCACGGTCACAATATTCTGAACGTTTCTCATAAGCGGATGCATTATATCTAGCCTTCTCAATCAAGTTTGTCATCTCATCATAAGCAGCTTTCCGCAGAATTTTGAGATGATATACACGTGCCAGACCTTGATGTGCTCTCGTATGCTTAATGTTCAGAGCATTCATGTAGCAGTCAACTGCATTATCTAGTTTATCCACATCTACGTAGATGCTTGCCACATAACTCAATACCTACAAAACAACATAGGTCAGCCATATCTTAGGAAGCAAAATGAGAAAAGAACGTCCTTGTAAAAGAATCGACTTACTTGTCCTTTCCTAAGGCCATCAGACGGGCACCTAAGAGCTTCCTCGAGAAGCTGGATAACATAGAACGAAGATTTATGATCTGTTGTTGTTTCAGAAAGAACATATGCTTTCAGAAAAAAGGCTTCGAATGATCTCTGAAGCGAGATGGATTCTTTCGCTATTGCTGCTTCACGATAACCAGTATCATACAAGATCCAGCTCTCATAAATAAGCCTTTCATGGTCAGAGGAAGCATGGTTTCGAGCCATTCTCAGGCTTCTCATCGCGGCCTTGTGGCAATTTAATTTGTAGTAATCAAATCAAAATAGCTGAGACTTCTGAAAAAACATTAAATCCCAATAAAATGCACACTAGAAGTACATGATACATACAGGAAAAAACAAAGCAGAAAGTTTCACATTTCCTTCAAAAGGAATTATATCAAAAACATAGTCACATATTAGCACGATTACGTGCACCTTCTGCAATACACCTGTCTATAGTAGGAGAAACGGGTATATGATGACAGATAATCAAAGGATAGTAATAATTGAATTTGGCATGATAATAAGTAGACTTGGCTATTGCAGATTTCACATATTACCACATAGTAAATTATACATGCACATTCTGCAAAACACCAGTATATAGCCAAAGGCATAGGTATTTGCCAACTTACCGCAGTAGAAGGACAGACTGCCTAAACCGCAAAAGGCTTTTCCCTCGGTCAATATCCAACATATGGTGAGCAACAGCCAAAGAGCCAATATCATCAACACAAGACCACCTATCATAGAGTTGCATCCAGCAATCAGCTTGATCACGCTGTTCAACATGAGTACATAAGAGCTCTACCAACTTCTCCGCGGGTAGCTTTCCATGAAACATCACATAATGAGGGTCGTCTAAAGTTAGAAGCCTACGAACATCGGTCAGAGCTTCTTCATAGTCCTCCAGCGAAATCAAGAACCAAGCGCGGAGCTCAAGGCAGTCGGGGGAGACCTTAAAACCAATTATCTTGTTGACCTCAGATATGGCAGCACCAATTTTGTCCTCCTCCATCAAGGAGACAGCTCTATACTTGTAAGGATAAGATAGAGTTGGGTCCGTTTCCGTAGTTGTATTCAAATCCATCATTTTCTCTCCCCCACTGCTATAGAGAGACCGTTCTTGATACATCCATCCACAAGGATTGTAGTCAGAAACGAGAGAGTTCATCAACTTAAATGCCTTATACGTGTGCCCACGCTTGTTTTTTTCCTCTTGCTACACCAACTAAGGAATAAACATGACCAGCTTGAAAAGCTGCCTCAAACCACTTCTGAGCATCCTTATATTACTTTCTTTCGAGCATCACGCAACCAAACTGGTGGAATGCTAGATACTTCTGCCAACTTTTGGTAGCACGTTCTCCCATCCTTTCCAACAGCATTACCGTTGTATTTGATTTCATATTTTCTTCCATGGCTATAAGGCTCAAAAAACTGTAAAGCAGAAAGGAAACATGTCCAACTGATGTTAACCGTTGCATAGCTTCTGAACTGCTGAAGTGTTTCAATACATTTGGCTGCATCGAACATGAGGGTTCCCTAAGAATTACCTGCAAGCAAGCAGCCACCAGTAGGTATGTCGTCTCCTCCAACCCATAATTGACGAGTTGAAGAGCAATTTCTACGTCATCAACCAGAGATGCCAGATATGCATCACAAGTAGATTTCAGTTCATCACAGCAGAACCTATTAGCAAACGACAATAGTTCAAGAACAACACTTGGATCAAAAGAATCCACACTCTTTATCCTACTAAAAACCTCAGCAGCTCCAATTGCCGTGGCAAATATTCCATTCTGAGCGAAATATATTCTCTCCTTCTTCGCCTCAACAAAGTTACCAAACAACATTGATTTAAATGGTCTAGAGAGCGAAGAAAACTTAAATCTATTGCACCTAACCTCATCCTCCCCAATGCAAAACCACATATCATAATCATCATCATCAACACGAACATCAACATCACCACCATAACTAAGTGAGGTAGAGCATTCCTCAGCGGATTCCACACCCCTCCTCCTCCTCCTCCTCCTTGTCTTCCCTTCCACGAAAACACGAACAATTATCATTTGCAGACTTAGGGTTGTACCCTGATACCAAAGAACTCTTTGGGCACTCGGTGATCCATCCACTACAATCCATTGCAGAAACCCCCAACAACTCGTCCTCCCGTCTCCCGTACCTCAACCAAGCAGACAGTACAACCTTAGAATGTACATCAACAGCATGCTGCCGAGCAGCACGAAGACATCTCCTAAACAATTTCGGATTAGGTAAACCCCTAAAGATCGCACATTGCTCCATATACATCTCCGATCTCTCACATTCGGGGCAATTCTCAAGCCTCCTATACACATCAGCTAAAACTTCCACAAAATCAACAAATTTAAGAAACGGATCGATTTGAGGCTCGATCAGATCCGTCTGCAGAAGCCTATACGCTGCAAGAGCATCAGCTACAGTAGTAGAATTCCCATTATTTGTCTGAGAAAAACTCTGGTAACGCTAATTAGGTCTCGACCTAACTGAATTAACCCTTAGGTGTTCTTGCAATTTCTGCAGGAAACTTTCTTTTCCGCCGCTGCCGGCTGCTCCACCACCGGCCACTGGATTAAGGGCGAAAACATGGGGGTTTTTGCACCCTTCAAGCATGTTTAAACCACACATTGTGTTGAACAAATGTTGCTGCATCTTCCCTCAATCAAAATACCATCCTATAAATAATTGAAAAATAAAATGCAACGGGATTCACCGGAATTTTACCAAATAAAAGATCAAGTCATTACCTGCAAACACCACCGTTGACCAAGAAAGCCGACAACTTTCCGAATCAAACAAGGTTTCCGCAAGGAATTCCTTTCTTTCCCGGGGAAATATATTAAAAACTAATGCTAAAAACAAGCCTCCTAAAATCTAGGATAGGCTTCGGAAAATCTTATACTGTAATTTGTTTAGGGGTGGGAGGTGGTGGCCGTTAATATGCTCGACCACTTTCTCTCTCTCTTCTCTCTAAATATGGTCTATATATCAAAAATCATAATATGCAGATCAATCGATTCATTTCTGTAATTGCCTTTTTTTCATTTGGTTTTTCTTGCATTCTAAATTCACGCAATGCGTGCGTGTAAAGGGTGGGGGTGGGGGGAACCCATAGATTTTTTATCGAAAAAGGAAAAAGCGTAGAACCCGTTAGAAATGGATAGCCGCTGAAACTAAAAATAAATAAAGAAAAAATATAAAAAATTGAGCACTAGTATATAGTTTTCTGCAATTCCCGACCCGAAATCTTTGGGCCTATCGTGGGAGAGGAGATTAAAGTCACGCACTGCAGCTGGCGTATGGCGTTATCCGTCTATGGGGAAACATGGGGTAATGGCGATTGATGGGTGTCTCTGTCTGTGGGGTTCAACTCCAAATGATTATGGATTATCATCTTGTAATTGGGCCGGTTTATCATATGGAATTAGGCCTTAAGCCTGAGCCCATTTTGCGTTTTTACAGATTGATACTAAACTATGCTCTCTCATCCATTCACATTACGCAAAAACTTGCATTCCACTGGTCACACGAGTTTGGCGCGTATAATTCACGCATCAGATTTTCACGCGCAGTGCGTGGCATGTATGCGTCGTTTTCTTTTTAATTTCCATCGGCGTGTGTTATACATGCGCCTGGAGATTTTTTTTTATTTTATTTTTTTATTTTCAGTTTTTTTTATTATTTTGTATTTTTTATATTTCCAGATTTTTGTTTACCTTTTTTTCTTTTATTAAGAGATCGAGCGAGGGGAGCCGAAACCCTCGAAGTGAGCCGAACGATCTAAATTATTGTCACTACGATTATCTATAAATTCAAATCGGAGCCGAAGGCAGAGTCGAAAAAAAAATTGAAATTTAAAAGAATCTGAAAGATATACAATACAAAAAATCTACAAGGTTGATCGGGTCGAGTCAACCCGGATCCGATCTCTTCGCATGAGACCGATTGCAGAAGAGTCATCCTCTTCATATTATTATCATTTTCTTATTTAGATATTTCATTCATATTATCATCTTCCAAATAAAGAAAGTTTTAGTTCTTCAAGATTTTTCAAAAGTGATGGGACCTACTCATTTTCTATCTTTTTACTCTTTATTCTTAATCTTTGTGCCGAACAATAACATGACAATTTCAATAGGTCCAAGGGAGTACAAGATAAATGTTACATAGGTCCATTTGGTATCCATATATCAACATATCACATATCATGTATGGGTATGAGATTGAGAGGAAAAAAGAAATGGTTGTGCATGTTTTGGAAAAGTGATTGATATAAGTAAGATCCCATCAAAAATTGGTATATAAAAATCAATATAACAAAGATATCCATATAATTATATACCAAACGCAAGGTATAGATATGGGTTATACTTCATACCATAGGTCATACTTCATACTCAAAATTGTTATATGTATATGGATATCAAACGACCTCTAAAGAAAATGAATTTGAGGGATCTCTTCCTATTTGACATCCCTCTAATATCTCCTATTTATAATTGAAAGACGCACTCGACTTACTAGGGATTTGGTCGAACAGATTTGGATGCAATATGTTTCAATTATGTAATTTTTTTCTCATTAATGTACTTTTTTTTATTTTATTTAAATTATTGTAATTTTCAAGTTTCAATTAAAATTAATAGAAAATTAAATTTCAGAAACTAATTAATTGAGACAACCTAGAGACAGTACCACTGCAAGTAGTTGTTTCCTGTCTCTAACTGGGGTCTACAGGATATTGAGATACCTTGGATCTTGGTGTCTCAACCATTGTGAATGTTCAACGATATACTAACCTTAATGCCTTCTTTTCAAAATACATTACTTATTCATGAGTCATGATGTTGGACAAATATTACAAAACGACAGAAATACTCATTCTCACATGATGGTGTAGAATCTTGATGTGGATTAATAGGCGGACTGTGCGAGAATAACTAAAGAACCTTGAATCACAATTGTCTACTACTTCTTTGTCAAACATTTAGACATTTCTTTGTCAAACATTTCAGACAAGGTCGTTACTTTTATCTTACAATGGAACATGTCTTCACTTTTATTATCGTTTGTCGTTATTCAATATTCACTCATTATAGTAATTAAATCTTTAATTATTAGTGAAGAGTTTTCATCTAAAATTTTCTATGGAATTAATGTTTTTGTATGGAAAGAATGTATTATATAGGATTCATTAGTCCGATGACAATGGTAAGACCCTTTTTAACTCCAAAATTTTAAGTTGGATTCTTGAACTGCGAGTGTTTGATATGACACCATGGCCGCAGGTTATGAAAAATAAAGTAAATCAAGAAAGCTCATTTAGGTTCGGTTGTACGGTTAGTAAGTCTGTAACAATGCTTTGAGACTTAACCCCCGTTAGCGGCACTCCCAACTCTATGCATGATGTAAACCTTAGAACAAGAATCACTGCATCAGCTGCAAAATAAGCACCACATATTGCTCTTTCATTATCACCTCTAGGCATAGTTGCCTGCACAAGTCGAACCACGACTGCATTTTCAGTCAAAACTACTTCAGTCGTACCTAAATCCAAATATTTGGATATATTGATTTCAAACTCATAACAAGAAATCACTTCAAGCATCTTCAATATCAAGTATCTTCCTTATCAAAGTAACTATGGTGGGTTCACTCAAATCGTTCAATCTCAAATTCGATTCCCACAAACAATAAATAGTATATGTATACTTTGAATGGAGCAAAAGATTTTGCCTATCTTGCCTTTATAAGGTCTACATTGTCTGAGATCGTAACAGATCCATCAACAATTATGCCCCAGAAACAGATTCACATATTTATAAGCATCTTGCCAACAAATAATTGATAACATGGTCAAACAACATTTTCTACAACATTGTACAACAGTAATATTACACTATTTCTCAAATCTATCATAATGGTGAATTTCACTTACATGACAGAAAACACACCTCCAGCCTTGTGGTTAGATCACGAACCCGAAATCTCCCTTGAGGTTCTTAAGAACCCGATGGTCTGGCTTCAAGCCCCTAT
Source organism: Schizonepeta tenuifolia (assembly GCA_029490685.1). Lineage (NCBI taxonomy): Eukaryota > Viridiplantae > Streptophyta > Magnoliopsida > Lamiales > Lamiaceae > Schizonepeta > Schizonepeta tenuifolia. The sequence continues at coordinate 95,617,083 of CM055956.1, forward strand.
AATGTAGAGAACAATATGCCTTAACAACAAACATAGCCTCATTGCTAACCTTTGAAAGCCCATATTATTTACCTTTGAAACTTCCTAGAAAAATGCAGTATACATAATTCAAACTCCAAACTAACCTGCACAATTGGGATCTTGGATTTATGGTCCTATCCAATACCTTATACTGGCAATGAACATATTCTGTGTAATAAAACCCAAAACTCGCCGTTTTTACTCTTACGAGACCACATAAAACCCCACTTAGATCCTTAAAGAGAAAACTCCACTACATGCATGTCATTAATCTTATTATGTCAATGTCAGAAGGGAGATCTAGGAATTTCTAATGTAACTATATTTGAACAAATGTTTTCCATGAGCAATGAGTAACACATGAGAAATGCATCAGAACCAAAAAGTTTAACATTAGGATCCGGGTCATGTCAATCATAAAGCTTTATGGCATAAGATAACTCCACAAAAAATGGAAACAAAGGCCACAAGAGCTCCAATTCTAGAAAGCCCAAACTCAGTCCACGTCAAAGCTTTTTTGATGCGGAACAATGCTTCTCTAAAATTTTAATTCAGATCATCAAGTGACCCTGAGTTATCAATCACAATATCTGCTTCCATCTTCTTCAAATCCAAAGGCATCTGAGCATTGATCCAACTATAGGCCTATCCAGTTGTTGTTACATCTCTCGACATAAGACGCTCTAGCTGAGTCTTAGGGTCCTCCCAGACCACAATAATGGGTTGAGTCGACTTGTCCATTTTGGCCTCAAACAACAGTGGTACGTAGAGGACAATGATTTTACAACCCTTCATCCATAGCTTGAACACTTCCATGAAAATCCCAGTGGAAATATAAGGAGCCAACAACCTGAAAAATCAAATAATTTTAACAGACTTATAGAGTCGCGCATATCCCTTACCCTTAATATCATAAAACCATCTTGATTAAGACCACTAACAACAAGTTCAGAGAAAAGAAGAGAAAGACTGCCAAACTTCACTTCTATGCTTGATTAGATTAATTTATATCCATGCTTAATAATGTAATCCATCTCATAGGAGTTCGTTCAGAAGAAGAGAGAGCAGTGTCTATCGATCATTCGAGTAAAGGATAGAGCAATATTTGTACACATCAAAGAGCACTTTACTTTCAAAACAAAGCATAAAAATCAGCACAATCATCACCTCTAAATAACCAACTTCCATTTATCAATGCAAAGTTAGGATTACCGAAGGGATAATTGGGAATGGAGAAGAGAAGCATATTTCAAACTAGCATCTTCTCACACTTGAAAACACATCATTACCATTCAAAGCCTCAAAGCCCCTAACACGTAACTATATTGAGTACGAACACTCTAAAAATTCATCAAAATGAGAACTTCAATTCAAACTTTCTACTGAAAAATAAATGAAAGTAGCCAGAATTAATTTTCTCCGATGGGCAGCAAAATCTCATTGCCGAAAGCAGCCACAATTTTCCTCCACCCACTAGTTCCTTTCTTCAATACATTCTAGAAATCCACGAAAAAAGTTGTGCCTTGTCAAACATCACAAATATGATCATGATTTGCAGAACCAATAAAACGAACAAGATACAAAATTGTGAATGGATTAGGGCATACGCGAGCAACGACGTCAGCATCGACGACGGGAATGCCATGAGCTTTGAAGAGATTAGAGACCATACTCTTGCCAGATCCTATGCCGCCGGTGAGTCCGACAATCCTCATCGTGAAGGACAATCGAATTTCGGTAGACTTGCCGGAAAAATCGAAAATTTGTTTCAGCATAGTATTAGGATGCCGGGATGATTTTTACAATACCTCCCATAAAACAAACCAAAATTTTAATAATTATTCTTTGATTTACTATAATTTATTCTGATCTAAGTTGATGTTTGCTAATGAATGAGAATCAAAGTGAGACACAATAATTGAAACGTAATGAAGAAAATCAATTATATAGGTATCAAACTTAAAAAACCATAAAACACACACAGTACAAGACAAGCCTGACTAAAAGTTAAATAAAAAAGAGAAGGACTCGTGTACACACGTCTGTACATTAGAAATAGATCCCGCATTCCCGCCCCGACCCGATACGCCCACGCGCCTCTTTCTTTTTCAGATTTTTTTTTCCGACAGAGTCCGATTTTACGGCTTTGCCTTCGCTCCGATAACTAAAATAAAAATAATCGCGGGCAACAATTTGGATTTTTTTCGGCTCGCTCCGAGACCTTCGGCTCCCCTCGCTCGAATTTTGACCAAAGAAGAAGCTGCAAACTAAAAAGGGTTAATTATCATTTATGATCCAACCTTTTATCCCATTGTGATTTTATGACCTGACCTTTAAAAATATTCAAATATGGCCCGATCTTTGTCCCTTTTTAACACTTATGTCATGGGAGCAAAAATTCGGTGACGGAAAGGTGACGAGGATGGCCAGATGATGATGTGGATATTCTTGCCTCATTTTTCAAATGACGTGGACTTACCAAAATTGAAAAATAAAATAAAAAAAATTTCTTCTTCCCAACACAAATTCTCCGCCACCTTTCGCCGCCACATTCCTCTATTTCGCATCCCACATCTCATTATTGGCCACACTAGCATCCTTTTACAGCTGCTCCACCACACCGCCGGAGACTCATATCTCCAGCCCACCTTTCACCTCTTCGCCGCCGTTCGCCTTCTCGCTCTCCCCCAGCTGCGGCCAACCTCCCTTCCAAATTCGCTGCTCTCCTTCCGCCGCCGCCTCCATCTCCATCAACAACCTTTCTTTCTCTCTCCGCCAAATTCGTTTCGGGTCTCCAATTTCTCTTGCTCCCGCCTCTAGGTTCTCAAACCCTGCCCGTCCTCAATTCTTCCCAACGCAGTCGCTGCTCTTGGGAATGCAAGCTCATCAAGAATCATGTCCACCTCATCGACGAATGCGGCGGCGGCGCCGCCCGCCACCTGGAGGATTTCTAGCCGGAGTGCCAAGGCGATGTTCTCGGAGTTCTCGACGGCATCTTCAAAATAGGACTTGAATTGGAGTGGGATGAAAATCTAGATCCTTATTTTTCAAACTGCAAATCTTACTGGACTAACAACGGATTATGGGGTTTCAATTCGTCGGATTCGAAGAAACCATTCTTTTGTAGAAGCAGAGGAAGATCCCACCGTGATTTTCCTCTGCCGCCACCTCTCCACCAGTCTACTCCAGCCGATGTTCATAGACACATCATTCCACGGTTGGAGAAGTAGAAATATATATTTTTTTCAATTTTGGTCAAGTTTTTTTATTTAAAAAGAATATGCGAATTCCACGTCATTTTAAAAATGGGACAAGAATATCCACATCATCATTCGGCCATCCTAGCCAGTTTTCCGTCACCGGATTTTCGATCCCATGACATAAGTGTCACAAAGGGACAAAGATCGGGCCATATTTGAATATTTTCAAATGTCAGACCATAAAATCACTATTGAGTGAAAGGTTGAACCATATGATAATTAATCCAACTAAAAAAGAAGGGTAAAAAAACTGAAATTAAAAAAAAATTGATCAAAGGGCGTTGACCCATGACCCAGGCCGGGTCGTGTCAGGTCGGGTCGACGGATATCTGTACCGTGCAGCATCAGCACAGAAGTTTTTATCAATAAAAAAAGCTTAAACACGTATGCGGGAGAAATTAATCAAAGCCTCAAAGACAACATGGACATATATGCTGATGAGAAATAATTAGCATTCTCTATATCAAAATAAATCAGATTTCCTAATTAAATTTATGGAGAAATAATGATTATTGTTGGTGTAGGATGGGTAGGCATGGAGCAAAATGGCAGGCCCCAATTATTGCAAAATGGGCAAATACAAACCATCCATCTCGAATAAGCTAGTTTCCTGCGATGTTAAAATTTGTGTGATACTATTGTTAGTTTTCAAATTAATGTCGATCCAATTTCCTACCCTTAAACTCTTATATCATCCACGATCTCAATTTTGAATTCAACATGTGTAAAATAAACGACATGTTCATTTTCAACTGTGTCTTTCATTGTAAAGAGTATATATGGATTATAGCAGTATACTTATTTAATTAGAAGCCATACTGAAAAGGATTAAACATAAAATTGAAACACCAAATTAATGAAATCATGTTGAACCAATCGAACCATGAGCCGGAGGTCGAACCGGCATTGCATGGTAGTGTATATATATTTGAAGGTAGAATCTTTGGTGTTAAATGGTGGGGTTCCCATTTCATGAAACTATACAAAACTTGGATGGTCCAAAATGTTGGTCTAGTTCGAGTAACAAAGAGACAAGATTCATATTAAATTTCAAAAGTTAAACTTTAAACGGACTTGGACTTCTATTTCTGGGCTTAATTGCCGCTGTCTGAATTGAAACAAAAACATTTCTGAATGCATTTTGGAGTGTGTGATAATTGCAAACTTAAGATCTGTAATTTCTCAAAATTAAAAATAATAAGAACAACCATATATGAACTTTTGTCTCTTTTAGGGAACCTTTAATTTAACTAATATTGCACAGGAGGCTTCAAACTATGTTGTTATTATAAATAAAAATAGGATTTTGGTATGCTAGTACACTATTAGATACACGGATTAATTACCGATGGGACGATACATTAACTGATGGAAAATGACACCACCAGCTCACGCCAAATTATGAATTGTCACATTTCACCATTTCTCTTCTCCACAAAACGGGGATATCCTTAAAACTGGGGGTTCAATATATACTTTCAAGAAGAACAACAACTAAGATTATATATAAAACCATTTGTACTTGGATAATATTGATCTTTTGGCAAGTGGGACATCCGTGATCTGGATTCACATGACTGCTAGTCACAAATTACAAATTTATAATTATCAAAACTTTGATTCATATACATGCAATATATAAAATATATAATATCCATGCCTAATGATTCCTATTAAAATATTAGTATAGCATTTTGTGTGTGTGTGTGTGAGAGAGAGAGAGAGAGAGAGAGAGAGAGAGAGGAGAGAGACAGAGACAGAGAGACAGAGAGAGACAGAGAGAGAGAGACAGAGAGACAGAGAGAGACAGAGAGAGAGAGAGAGAACGAGAGTACTTCATCTTCCTCTCACTGTGTCTAGGGTTATGTATTATTATAGACAAAACATTCTCAAAGATGACTGATTGAGGCATCATACCACATACGAAAATGTCTAATATTTTAGCCATTCTTGTGAGAGGAAAATAGAAATAAAGCTTTAAGGAACCTAACTTTTCTCTCTTAATTAGGTGGGACTTTTTTTATCGTTTTACAGATGTTCGGATTGCAAGCAGATCGACGAGCACAATTATCAAGGTCCAGATATAGTATAGTATTTATATACTTGTTACAATTTCACTCTAAGTTTATGTTATTTACCCAGGATTACAATTTAACTCTAATTTATTTATTTATTATTTTTTGTTTTGAAATATTCTTTTCTCCATTATATATTGCAGGGATGTTCTGAGCAGAATTTGTTCAATCTAAGACACCTCTCTCTTCTTCCTAGTTTTCATCAAAGGCATCGGTCTAACTTAATTCAGATATAGTATATATATGTTGGAATTATTGAAATGTTAATCTTTAACTTCCACTTGTGTTTTGGGATTCGTTTATGTTCAATTTCTTTTTCAATTCTTGAATAGTCTTTGAATAGTTTCCAAAGTGTAATAGAGATGCTTCTTGGAATGATCATGGAAAAATTAATGTGTATTGTATAATATATTTTTTTTTTTTCTTGGAATGCAGCCAAAACTACATGTCATCGTTTAATCTAGATATCTGGCCTATGCCAAAAAGAAGAAGATTTGAAAGTGGAATTTGGCTTATGTATAGAGTTGATGAGCAAAGGAGTTTGTCAGCATTTTCAAGAAGTAACCACCCAAGTTTGGATGGGACCACGCGTTGCCAAAGAGAAACGGGGATGAAAAGGAAGGTCGTCTCAAATTTCGAGCTGGATTTGAATTTATCACTCCGGCTTGAATCAAGAGAAGATGTTAAGCTAAATAGGAATGAATCCATCTTCTAATTATTCAGTGTTGATTTATAAGAAGATGAAAGAAGACTTTGGTACCACAAGAGAAACGAGTACTCCTGATCTGACTCTACGAATTGAATTTAATTAGGCAACTCTAAGTGAGATTTTGAAGTACTTATTTCGAAGTATTCACACTATTTTAAGTTGTCATTGTCATGTACCATGAAGAAATTATTTTTTGTGGTTTCATTTGTTTGGATATATATATATATATATATATATATATATATATATATATAGCAGTTGTACCACTTGTTTCCATGGTTGAGTTGAGTTGAATGACAAAGATATAGAAAAGTTGTTATCTCATAGTATGTATATATATAGTATATCTGTCATGTTTCAATTAATCTTATTATTCATTTCAATAATATACGCACACAAGTGAATGCAGGAGAGCCTCAAGCCCCCATCTTCTTTTACTTACTATCCTTTATCTAACTAATCTATGTTCGTGCAATAACAAACGAAACATGAAAACATTTTCATTGCACGAGAGAATGTGATTCTCTCTAAAAAAAAAAGAAAAAAAAAAAGGTCCGCATCCACCAACAGAATTCACTTGGTTTGTATTTACCTTTTATATGTTGGTATATTTTGGACTATTATGTATAGCCAAAGACAATATTGTGCCACTTATCTCGTTTCTTTTGTGTTGATTTTGTTATTTACATGAAATTGTTGAATTAACCAATCAGTAAAGTAGATGAGTTTGTAATTGAAAAAAGTTCCTACTCGAAATTTGTGCATTATTCCATCTATCATATCATTCCTTCATTAATTCTACCTCTCATGTGAAGATCGAAAACTAACAAATTAAGTAGTTACAATTCGCGGCGTTATGAATTAAACCATAACTATTTCTACTACTACTACTACTACTACTAATAATAATAATAATAATAATAATAATAATAATAATAATATTAATAATAACTTATTTAAAAAAAGTTGTAACTGCTTCAATTTTAAATTGGAAGTCGAAATTATATGTTAAGAAATAAGAAAAGAAAAAAAACTGAAACATTAACGAGGTGTACAATTTGAATTTCAGTAATTATTAAATGTCATGTTAAGTTACATGGAGTAATTATAATATGGTACCGTTTTTACTTTTATTTTTTTGACGAAAAATTGTGGCACCAAAATTTTATTTTACGAAAATAAACACTGTACTTGACGAAAGTAAAAAAATTACTAAAACACGAGTATTTACTGTTCTGAAATCTTGGAAACTTCATTTTCGCTGTCTAGCTAGTAGCTAGATAGATCCAATATATACATAATCTTTTAATTTCTATTTTGATTTACTTGAGTTTTCATTATACGATATATTTATTCCCACATAGTACAAACATGATAAAATGACCACACAGAAAGAGCGAGGTGGTTGACAGAGATAGGTTTGGTCTTTAACTTTAATAATTATTTAATTAGTAAGCTTGTATAAATTAATACTGATTGATTAAATCTGAATATCTTTTTTTATGCTAATTAAATCTGAATATCATTGCTTTACTTCTTTAGTTAGCTCTTTTCCTTAATTCTTGTTCTTTTTATTTTTCTTTCATTTGCTCTCCCTAACACATGATTCTAGTTAATTTGGATATTCTTTCCAAACAGAAAAATACAATAAATTAAAATCTCAAATAATCTTTGGACCATTTATAAGCTAGCTATAGTTCGTTACTGCAGAATTTTCTACAGAAGTAATTAAAGAAAACCTTGTGAATTAAACATATTTGTCAAATAATGCATAGCAACAAACTAAACGGACAGAAGCTGCACTACAAAGAAGAAGATTAAGAGTTACTTCTCCGGTGAATCGAGCTCGTACTTGGGCGAGCAAAAACGACGCCGTATGCACTGAAAGAAGAGGATGAAGAAGAGAAAAACAGTCAAAAGCGTTATTAGTACAAGCATGGTAACCTTTCCATTCGCAGCAAAGTCGCCACGTTCCTTTCGAGATAACAACAGTGATATCTCCGGCGACGGCGACGGCGACTGCAAACTCATATATGCTAGTAATGGCGCTTTCGTGCAGCTTAAAAAGACAAGAGTTTTTGAAGCGAGCAATGGGGAGGTAATATCTTTCTCTCTCTCTCTCTCTCCCCCCCTCTCTCTCTCTAGTTATGGCCGGCCTGTGGGACATTTATGCTAGTGAGTGATACATGTATATCATAATATCAAGTTGCACATCGTATCGTATGCATACAGATATGTTTTGTGTTTGTCTATATGTATGATTATTATTGTGCGCGTATTTTCACTATTTTAATTTATTTTTTTTGTCGGTCACTATTTTAATTTTTATGACGAGGATAACCGTGAATGAAGGGATTCTTTTCATAGGGTTTTTTTTTTTTTTTTTTTTTTGGAAGAAATAGGGCCACAAATAGCACATGTGAACCAAATGTATACGGCATTTGGACTCGGAGAGAGAGACATCTGAAATGGATCAATTAATGCATTGGTCCAAATTTTGGCCCATGAATTTGCGGTTTGTATTGCATGTTTTGTTTTATTAATACATGAGCGCTTTGTATAACGGCATAATATTGAATATCTCGCACGACAATATTGCAAAAGATCTCGTACGATAAATTTTACGTACTCGTAGTCGTAGGTTGCAAACACTTAATTTGGAACATCAAAAACTTTTATCTAGTGTGGAATCACTACATTTGAATAGTGGGCAAACATGACCGCTTTCATCTTCAATAAAATAGTATTAATTTTCTAACAACTTTTGGACCTCTCGAGCTATATAATTCCAACTGAAATCATCGTTTAATTTGACTTAACAAAAATTTGGTAGATTTACAACTTTTAGTACCACATGGTGCTATAAATACAAATAGGAGATGTTATATGTTTTCTTGGGGATGATATAGTGGTAAAAGTGAGTGCAGATTCGAACCTCATGACACGTCTCTATAGGTCGAGTCTGCCACACTTATACTTGGAAAATATGGTTTATCAGCCCTGTGTGGTTTGTAGGCTACTGCACAAAGAACGAGGATTTACCCAGTGCGCACTGAAGATAACAGCTGCGGGTTCCCACGATATTTAAAAAAAAAATAATAGGAGATGTTATATGATTATGTAATAGACGATGTGACATGCTAAACAAAGGAAATATTCTTCATGACAGATTAAATCTCAAGCAGCATCCAGAACCCCATAATTTTGGGCCTTTGTAAACTCCATTTTAGCCGAGGGCAATTCTAAATATAGCTCTCAAATTTCTTTTTATAGCCTCAATATTTAAAAAATAATAAAATATTAATGAAATTATTATTTTAACCTATAACCTCCAAAATTAAATTTTAACAAAACAGTTATTTTAATTATTATAGCCTTATATTTAAAAAAAAACATACAAAAAAATTGTACAACCCCCAATTTTATTATGAACCCATCGACACCATTGCCTCCATCACCGCTTATGTGAAAGCGTCGATGTTGGTCGTGATCCTAAAGTTGATTGTGCAAGAGTAATAGTTTGTTGAATCGTTTTGACGATGATTGATATTTGGAGCAACACATATTGAGCGGCAAGAAAGAAGGCAATAGAGGTTTTGGAGAAAACGGCGGTGGGCAGCAAAAGTTCTGCAGTGGAGTATAAGCCTTCATCCATTGCTGCTTTGGTGAGAAAGAGTTTCAAGAAGGTAAAAAAAAATCAATTTTATTCAATTCTTCTCCATTTTTTATGGATAACCAATAAAAATAGCAATTAATTGTGTATTTTTTCCATCTTAAATAACTGATGAAATTTATTAGGGAGAATATGAATAGGGAGGCGACTTTCCCCATCTTCATAGTTTTTGCAATTCATATCAATATTGGTTGAAGTTTATTTTCTTCAAATTAATAGCACTGGTCACTCCATGTTGATAATTCAAATATTTGTACGAGAAAAATTCACACTAATTCTTGAAAATTCAATGTAAAATATTTAACAAAATTCTTGCTTGAAAATATGCAATGTTCTTCGTTGTTGTGGATTTTTATAACGAGTGGCGGAGAAGCAAGTCGAGGAAGGGGCTATAAACTTTGGCGTGTTTTTCTCTTAAAAATTTGAGGGCTATGATAATTCAGTTATTAGAATTTATTTAGAATTAAATTTTGGTGGTTATGGGGTAAAAATAGT